>JAJMCO010000160.1:0-29043 GCA_030573015.1 Metschnikowia peoriensis | reverse complement strand
TTAACCCATTTTTGCAATGATAAACCTCCAAGACCCATGATGATGTGTGCTTGTTGTAAAAGTCTCATCTTTCTCCCCACAAGCTTAACTATTCATCTATACACAGGAAATCCAAAATGCAAGAAGGGCAGTCAACGTTGTATAATTCAAGAATAGAATAGTATCAGCATAATTGATAGGTAAAAAAAAGAAAAAAAAAAAGGATAATGAGTCTTCGACGACACATAAACTTATTTTAGAAATTTTTCATTTCTTCATGGATGAAAATAGGCAGTCCCAACTCGAGACTAAAGCAGTCAATACGGTGCGACCAGTAAATCCACACGGGGTTGTAATCATGCTGCGAGCTTGATATTCCATTGGGTACAGTAGAAAGAAATACAGGCGGGCTCTGGTATTTCTGCTAAATTTCGTGGAAAAAAAAAAGAAGAGAATAGATATCATTATAAAAAATGAGCTTCTAGAACTTCAAGAGTTTCAAGAGTGTGTAGAAAGTATAATGTCGAACAAAGCTCATGACAAAAATGATGATAATTCAAGAGAGAATTATTGAATCGGCTGGCAAAGCAAATATGAGACTCAACGTCCAAATTCGAAAATACAATCAAAAATTATAAGACTTATGTTACCGTTCATCAGTAAGATACGTCTCGGAAGAATAATCGGCGAAATACAAAAAATTTGTTTTAATAATAACAGGTCTTCTTCTGACAATGAAACGTTGAACTTTCTTGAATACGACGTGTTCCTATGTTTGTTTCTCTTTTAGGAGCCAAATTAAAACATGCCACCAACAGATTGTTTGACCTGCTTTCTAAGAAATCAAATCTAGAGAAATTAAAATAGAGAATAAAAGTACTTTAAAAAGTGAAAGTAAATTCCGGCCTGATTCTACGAATCTTGAATACACATGGTATTTCTAGTCGGTTTGCGGGAACCAATGTGGATTGAATTCCGAGCCGAAGGGCTGGGTCCAAAAATAGGGGTATGGCGCGTAAGAATCATGAGAAGGCGCAGTAACGCGAGGGAAGGCCGAGAAAAAAAAAAAAAAAAAAAAAAAAAAAAAAAAAAAAAAACCATTCACGATTCTTCGCACCCGGTATTTACGGTGGCTAAACGAGACCCTAAAGATCTCTATACGACGCAAACTGTCACAGCCACACAAAACTTGCAACCCCATAACTATCCATGGACCCCAATAACTAAAGCATTAATTGGCTAGGCGCTTAGGTATCAATTCAACATTCCATACCCACAGATTCAACTCGAAAAAAAAAAGCCCCCAATAGCACGTATTCAACACCATCGCGTAACATGAAACAAGAAAAAAAAGCTGATTTGAAGTCAGGGTTCAAGCGGAAATACCACTCCAAATCTAGAAAAGGATGCTCGACTTGCAAGAAAAGAAGGGTCAAATGTGACGAGCTCAAGCCATCATGTGGGAATTGCAACCGCATGAAATTGACTTGTGGCTATTTGCATGATGAAAGCCCAGACGAGGAGCCTAGTCCGAAAAGAGCTAAACAAGAGCATTCTGAAAGCGTCGATGAGTACGCACCAGGGACTCAACAGGCAACCCCAGCTAAGTCTCCAAGTCCTCAGCCCAAGAAGGAGGATGCTGCTCCAAAATTGGCGGCGCCTTCTTTGGGAAATGGTCTTCTCTCTGCAGGGAACTTGAACAATATCAACTTAAGCCAATTGGTAAACAACCTCTCGTCTATGGGAGACTTGAGCTCTTTAGGAGGATTTGCAAGTTTGAGCAATCTTGCACTATTAGCTCAACTCCCGTCCGATATGGGCTCTATCACTTCTCACTTATCTAGTCTCGGGGTGGATTTGGGCTCCTTCAACCTTGGCCCACAACTAGCTGAAGCACTTCAAGTTCCCGGGCAAAGAAACCAAGCAGCAAATTCAGAGATTGGTCTTGCTCTAGATGCATCCTCTTCCAATGACTGTGCTAGTGCAGACAACCAAGCCAACGAACAATTGCTAGACGTGAATCAGCTACTACAAAAACAGGAGGAAAGCACACCAGCTGAAAAAATGACGCGGTCCCAAGATATGCCTGAAGAGACTTCTTCTGGATGCACTGGTAACCAACACGCCTCTTCCGTCAAATCAGATTCGCTTAACATGCAAGATTTGAGATTAATGTATCACTACACAACACACGTCTCAAGTACAATCACTGGCGCAGGTATTTCTGATACCGATATTTGGAATAATGACATACCAACTTTAGCTTTTGAATATCCCTTTTTGATGCACGCCCTTTTGGCATTTAGTGCAACACATCTTTCAAGAACAGAGAAGGGACTTGATCAATGCGTCACCCGACACAGAGGAGACGCGTTGCGGCTATTGAGAGAAGCAATTTTGGATATCAGAGCCGAGAACACTGATGCTTTGGTGGCCAGTGCCTTGATCTTGATTATGGACTCCCTAGCAAACGCGTCCACACCTTCTCTGACTTCACCCACATCTCTTCCTGCTTCTGCTTGGATCTTTCATGTAAAAGGTGCTGCGACTATTCTCACCGCAGTCTGGCCGCTCACAGAATCCTCCAGATTCTATAAATTTATCGGCGTGGACTTAGGAGACCTCGGCGACATTATAAATCAGAAAAGCCAGCTCACAGATATGGGCCTGCTTTCATTTGCCAACTTAAGCTGTCACGACTCAAGTATTGCAGATCTATACCCAGTTCCTATCAATTCCCCCTATCTAATAACGTTGGCGTACTTAAGCAAACTTCACAAGGAGAGATACAAAGCAGACTTTATTCTTCGTATCTTTGCATTTCCTGCTTTGCTTGAGAAAGAGTTCTTGGGCATGCTTATGTCGGGAGACATAAAGGCAATGCGCATTATGAGATCATATTACAAATTACTTCGTTCTTTCACCCTGGAAATGAAAGATAAGGTTTGGTTTTTGGAGGGTGTGTCGTCGGTATTACCCGTAGACGTCGAAGAATACGCAGGTGGTGCTGGTGGTATGCATATGATGCTTGATTTCTTGGGTGGTGGTCCGGCTATCGTTGATGATCATGAGGTAGACAAGGATCTTTCCATGATTGACCCGGGTGGAAAAATAGCAGACAAGCTAATTGACACTAATAATTTACCTAGTGAGATCACCAGCAATCTAGACATCATGCAGGGTGACAGCGGCATGATGGAAATGAAGTTAGATTAATTGAATAATTTTATACCTAAATCCCTGGATGGATACTGTTGTGAAATACTAGTTCTCTTCTCGAAATCGCTTTACTGTAGTACTTACAGATTATCTTTTTAGGGACATACATTACACATAATACATTGATATCTTTTGAAAATTCTGCTCTATTTGAAAAAACTTGCAAACTTAATAGAGCTTTCTGTTATTTACTTGGTACGACGCGTCCACAGCTTTCGCAGTCTGGAAATGCGTGAAGTTTGAAGTGTGAACGCCCGCGTCTGTATCGGGTAAGTTGTCGCACATGATTGGTGTCTTTTATTTTTTCCCTCTTTTTCCCACATGCTACCTCCAAGATTTGTCAGATGCAGGCCCACAAGTAGGCTCACCGAGTGTAATTGTTGTTCGAGATCCTTTCTTTCTCAGCCTCATACTAACCGACCCCATACCACAGTCCCTTAATACAGAAGAATATACTCCTATTTTCTTTTGATTTTACTTCCTTTTAGAAAGAAAAAGTAACATAGTCCTGTCAGCCTGCATTCTTGGTTTTCACTGTCTATTTTTTACAAGTACGAAGAAAGAAAAAAAAAAACACACCTGAGTGAAACAAACTGAATATCCCAATTCAAAAACGCCTCATAGTGCAACAAGAACAAAAGCTAATACCCCTTCAATATGCAGACGATCAAATGTGTTGTAGTCGGCGACGGTGCCGTCGGTAAAACCTGTTTGTTGATATCGTACACAACCTCCAAATTTCCTGCTGATTATGTTCCCACGGTTTTCGATAACTATGCTGTAACAGTTATGATCGGCGACGAACCTTTCACTTTGGGTCTTTTCGATACCGCGGGACAAGAAGATTATGACAGATTGAGACCTTTGTCTTATCCCTCTACAGATGTGTTTTTGGTGTGCTTCTCTGTTATCGCACCAGCATCTTTTGAAAACGTAAAGGAAAAATGGTTCCCTGAAGTTCATCACCACTGCCCTGGCGTACCATGTCTTGTGGTTGGAACGCAAACAGACTTGAGAAACGACGAGGTTATTTTACAAAGATTGCACAGACAGAAGTTGTCGCCCATCTCCAGCGATCAGGGAGAGAAATTAGCCAAGGAGTTGCGCGCAGTGAAGTATGTTGAGTGCTCGGCTTTGACCCAAAGAGGCTTAAAAACTGTTTTTGATGAGGCCATTGTGGCAGCTTTGGAGCCCCCTGTCATAAAGAAGTCGAAGAAATGCACCATTTTGTAAAATGGCTTGAGTCCACCATAGTATACTAATTATTCGGTATACCCTCAATAGACCACTTATAGCCCAGGAATGGTTTGTATGGCCTTTTCTTTTTTTGTTTTGATTTTGGTGTCAGTCTACAGTCTCCATTTACTCCCTGGCCTTAAGTTGCATGCAGCTTCCAATTCTTGCGTCTTGCTATACGTTGAATATGAAACAAGATTTGATCCTGGCATGAAATCAAAGCGATTGTTGAAGGCCACGTGTGCGGTTCTTATACTTGTGTATTAATAAATTTTATCAGAATCTATGTTCTTCTAAAAGTAATCAAAGAAATATCAAGAAGTACAATAAAAAATATAGAAGAGAAAAATGAGAATAATTACTTTTCTGATGAGAATCTCACCAGTCTTAAGTATTTGATTGTGAAAGGAACTGGAATACGCACGATGCTTGCGAGAAGGAAAGCATAAAATGGTTTCTGTCCGAACTTGAATGGATTGGTTCACTTCCAAGTTTATTCTTCTTTAGCATGTTCCAGAAAAACTTGAAATTTCGCTTTCATACTAAGGAAAGAAGACTTCTGTTCTTCCCACCGGTTTCCTATCAAACATTTCCTCCGCGTCAAATCCCGATTCTTGCAGCATCTGCTCACATTTGTAACATGCTGGTCAGACGCCTTAACCTTCCCAAACGAGGGACCACGCGCCCAGTTCCGGAAAAAAAAAGTGTGCATAAGGCAAAATATCCTCTTTGCCTTTTGTTGTATCTAACCTTTAATTTTTTTTTTGGTGAGGAGCTCTGGTATTTGCTTTTCTTTTTTTTTTTTTTTTTTTTTTTTTTTTTTTTTTTTTTTTTTTTTTTTTTTTTTTTTTTTTTTTTTTTTTTTTTTTTTTTTCGTTCTTTATTTTAATTCAAGAGAAAACTCCGGGGGCTCTACAATCAAAGAATGGTTTGGTCTTATCATATGAATTCCTCAAAACAATACGACGGAGATCCCAACGGAATTCCGAAACTTCCGGAAGGCCTATTACTGCCTGCCCTCAACTAAAACGAAGAAAAGATTTTATAGGCATAAAAGTATAAAAATGAAGAGATGTAGAATGGATGCACAGTAAACAGGAAATATGAAAGCAAATTAGGGGTAAATGTACATCCATTGATACGTCGATGCAACAACGAAGAAAGAGGGGGCGGGTTCGCACTTGAGTTGAATGCTATTCTGGTGACCGCATGTGGTTACCAACACAATGCGAAAATGCAGAAAGTTAAAAAGTAAACGACTAATGATGGGAGCAGACTTTTGTGGTATAAGATAGACACCGACTAGTCTTGCATCGGTAAAGAGACTCTTTATCCCCCGTCTCTCGCCGTAACACCCAGCGGAAAAATTGAACGCGCTGTCTTTCAGTTGCAGTAAACAACGCCACGGCGCACGCCCGCATTAAGCAACCCTGGGTGTATACACTCCGCAGCGCTAATCGTGCATGGGCTGCCAATAATCAGGCGGGGCCGGGGAACGAATTGTCAAAAAAAAAAAAAAAAAGCATTTGCCCACATTTCACCAGCCACATACACCTTCTTTATCACTACTTCGCTGACTCATGGAAAAGGATAATAAAAGTGTGAGACTGGACTCCTCAAATCCCTGGCACGGGGTGGATCAGGTACTCAAGACCTTTTCAAGCTCGGGCTCAGATCTGTCTTCCTCCCATGCCCGTCTGATGTCTCAGGTTAGCGACCCCACTACACCAACATCCAATTTGGGCCCTGGAGCGGTCCCCAGCAGAACAAGTTCACAAAAGGAATTAGATTCTCGCCGTCGCAGCATCACAAAGGAAAAACTATTTGCCCATTCACTGTACGCAGATGATATTGATTTCGTGAGAGACCAGAAAAAGTACTTGCGCGAGGCTGCAGCACAAAATATTGGCCAGGCATTCTCTGAGGAAACTTTCATTGCACCTGCTGCAATTGGGGGATACACCATTCTGGAGCAATTTTCGCCCGTAAATGCAACTTCATTTTTCTTTCGGGGGCTACATGAAGCCACTGGGGAGGCTGTCTTCATCAAAATATCTCCCGATTTTGCTCACATTGAGCACACTGCACGCTTTCTCAACAATTGGTATATTACATCAGGACTAAATCCGGTTAAAGAGGATAGAATCTGGACAATTGAAGACTCAGGATCTCAAGTCGTATCCTCTCATTCTCTGGACACTTCCCAAAAGACAGTGATACCTAAATTCCCCATCACTTTGCCCAAGAACTTGCCGGGTATTTTGTACCCAATCAAACAATTCAACGTGGAGGAAGAAGCTCTTGGCGTTGTAAGAAAATCAATGGCGTTGGTATTTCCAGATTTGGGCTTGAAGTCGATTTATGATCATTACACAGAAAAAATCAAAGAATTGCGCCCGGAAAAGACTTCGTTGTGGTCTGGAAGCATTTTTTCCTCAGAGTTTAGTACTGACTCTCTGGATAGATCATCTTTAAGATTAGGTTCAGATAATTCCGATTATGTGGAATTGGAAAATAGAGTGAAGCAGATCTCAAAACCTTCACATTTGGTCATTGAAATACTCAGAGACATGATTGACACACTCAAAATTCTTTCAGAAGCACACAAGCTGGGTATTTGCCACAATGGAATAACAAGTCATAGCATTTTGGTATCAACGCAAAAATCCAAGGGACAAGCGAACAAACAAAACACATATTTAACTGGGTGGGATTTTAGTTTCTCTGTTGCAGTTGAGGATTCATCTGGCCTGTTCAGAAACTTGGCTTTCACCACTATCAATAATTTGCTTCATTACATTTCTCCTGAATGCAGTAATCATGGAATATCTTCGGTTGACTATCGATCAGATATATACTCCATTGGTGTGGTCATGTACGAAATGATCGTTGGCTGTCTTCCCTTCCGTTCGGACAACCTAGCTAATTTGAAGAGAATGATTACGGACCAAACTCCAATCCAGCCCAAGATATTGGGGCCAAAATGGATCAGTAATGATCTAAATTATGTCATTTTGAAGTGCCTCCAGAAAAATCCAAGCAATAGATATGCGACCACTGACAAATTGATTGAGGACCTCAAACTTGTTATTAAAAGTTATTGCGAACCAGTTAAAAGGGAAAATGGAAGAACGGGATTTAAGGATCTCGTTGTTCCAACTACGGAGAAAATTCCGTTGTTTCATTCGTCCTTGACAAACTCAAATAACTTTGATACACGAAAGGCGGTTTTTGAATGCTTCAATAATAGTGAAAACGCGAAGGTCATAGTTCTTACAGGTGAGCCAGGAATTGGTAAAGGTACTCTCATGGACCAAATATCGGGCCTAGCAGTAAATAAGCGGCATTTCATCGTTCGCTGGAGATACCACCACAAGGATAATAATGTGTCAAAACACGCTTCGTCATTGTTTGCTGTTCATGACGTTACCAAACAAATTCTTTCTTCATCAGAAGAAGTCATCAACGAGTGGAAAAACACCTTTACAAATGAAATCGATACTGATTTGAGTATTTTATTCAGCGCAATTCCTAATTTGAAAACTTTGTTAGGGCCTCATTACGAAAGCTTGGGGAAAGGTAAGGCCGAAGCTCAACATACTACGGAAACATCGGGGCCCCGAACTCCCGGAGGAGTAAGTTATTTATTCGCAGACGGAATTCAAAGTGAGCAAGTATTTCCGGTGGAGGACCCACGTGAAACAAGCTTTGATGAACATGAGCTTAACCTTGAGCTCAAATATTCCTACATTTTCAAGAAGTTTTTTACTTTGGTCGCACAAAAAGGAATCACGATTTTACTTGATAACTTAAACTTTTGCCCGCAGGACGAGTACGATATGGTGCATGAATTTCTTCAGTTTTGCACCCAACTGCCTGGCTCAAAAATCAATTTTATTGCATCCTTCAAAGAACAGGCTAAAGTCTCAGTTGATGATAAGCATGAAAGTCTGGAAACAATCTTTTCTCAATTTGTTAAAACAGCCGAGTCTCTTGGTCTTCCATTTCACCAGTTCCGAATTGGAAAGCTCGAGTTTGACAAATTTTCTGAATATATCGAAAAGTTTACCAAAAAACCAGACGAACTTAGCATCAAAAAAAGCATCTATAATCACACGGATGGTAAACTTCTCTCTTTGAATTATTTGACCAGGTTTTCAAGATTGACCAGTGGTGCAAGTGAATCATTTTGGACTAATTTGAATGAGAGAATACAGTCCAATACTATGCCTACTACCACGGACTCGATTATTTCGAGGTATTTAGAATCTGCTCTTAACCCAGAGGCATTGAGAATGTTGAAGTTTGCAGCGGTCACCTGCGTTAATGGCTTTTTTAAAATGTCAGACTTAATGATAGTGACGGGCCTCACGCTTATGGAGATCAATGAGCTTTTGCAGTTATGCTTGGAAACTCGATTAATCGTTCCTACTGGAATTTGCTATAAAATCCCCTTTCATCTCATTGCTAGTGATGACTTTGCTTTTGAAATTGAGGATAGTCTAGTATGGGACTTTGCGACGAAAGCTAGCTTTAGATTTGATCATGATACCATTCGAATTCACTTGCTTGAACAAATGGAAAAGAGCACTGAACTAATGGAAGTCAACCGAGAATGCGGCTTGCGCATGAAGAAAAAGATTTCAAAAGAAGTAGGGGTCAACATCACGTCTTATCTCCTAATGACATCCCATTTGTATCGGTCATGTGATATAGCTCGGACTGAGGACTACAGGCACTACAATGAAGCGTTGATCACCGGCGGAAGATTTGCCATTTCAACTTCAAATTTACCATTAGCGTTGCGATATTTTACTAGTGCGATTAAATTCGTTCATAAAGATGACACGAGGAGAAAGCTCAAAATCATTTTGACACAGGTTCAGTGTAACTATCTTCTTAAGAATTTTGAGGAGAGCATTCGTCTTATTCTGCAAGCAGAGGTTAATATTGGAAAAGAGAACTTAAGTTTGGCACACTTGAAAGTTTGTTCATTGTTTAATTTAAAAAAATATAGAGAGGGAATGCGGTTGGCGATAGAAAGTTTGCAAAAACTTAAGGTTGAAGTGTCTAACGATCGGGAAACAATGAAGAGAATCGCGGCGAAATGTTATTCCCAACTACCACTTTCAGTTAGTGAAATAAGGAAGTTGAGGAACGTGAAATCAGCAACAAACAAACAATTTACACTTGTCAGTTCATTCATCATGGATATGATCAATCCCACTTATATACTTGATCTCCCGAATGTTCGAATCGCTCTTCTTTCACAGCTAGTTCAATTAATGCATCGCCATGGCCAGAATTCTTCATGCGCTGTACCACTTCTTCATTTGGCAAACAATTTTCTCCAGCCGGGTGAGCGCATTAGCACACTTAAAGCACTTGAACTAACAGAGGTTGCTTTGGGAACGATAAACCATAACAAAGGAGCAAGTACTGCGGTTGCTCAGTTCATTAATGATTCGTTTTTGACACTTATGGGCCAGTTTAAAAGTCCAGTTTCTAGAATTTTAAAGTCGGCTTCACTGATTGATCAGCCAAGCGACCCTAGGGGAACATACTTCATAAATAGCTGGATGATGGCTAACCTGATGCTCTTGGGACACATGAGAGGCTACGTTAGTTCAGGATTTAGCTCCAAAAAAAGAATTTCGTTTTCAAATGAGGCCGAAATGCTTGTTTACAAGTCCATCAGTGGTCTTTGGAGTCTGGGACTAACATCCGAGAAGTACCTCGCACGAATTCATACGGTTTCTGAAAAGTTAGGGCCGGATCTCGAGTTTATTGCCTTGGCAAATGCAGTCATCAAAGCATCTTCGGAGCAGCAAATACAGTTAGCTTGTGAAATTATTATGGGAAAGGCGTTTGAACTACTGAAGAAAACCCCACTTTCAATTCTGCATGTTTGGTTTCACTTTATTTCAGCTATCTGTCTTACCACGTGTACTACCGAAGAAACGAAAGAGCAGAGGCTCAAACTTGCGAGTGAGATAGAGGCAAGCTTTAAAGTCTGGTCAACGACTTGCTTTTCCAATTTCGGTGCCGAACTGAAGCTCATCGAAGCATGCATAATGACTACCAAAACGGGTGAATCAGAACTAAGTATACTAGACTTATTCGAAGAGGCGATAGATGAAGCGCAAAGACAACAGAATTGGTTAGGTGCCGCCTTAGCAAATCGTTTATGCGCAAAATGGCTCCAAAGGATATCGAAGAATCAGAAAAGGGCCAACGAGTACGCACATCGAGCTTTCGCTTTGTATTCTGCTTTGAATTCTCTGGATCAAGCACAGTTGGTGCGAAAAGACTTTCCGGACATTTCTGACAGTTTTAATTGGGCTGGTGTTCGAAAGATGGTGAATCCTGAAAAGCCAGTACTTGAAAATTCAAATTTCTTCGAAGGGCTGTTTATGTCTAATCGCCCAAGCTTGGGGTTGAAAAGAGACTCAGCCATGGATGGTGGTGAACTTTGCGTCACGGAGACAAATATTGTCCCAAAACTGGAGGAGGTGAAATCTATCGAAAAAAGAACAGGAATTGACCCGACACACAGTGAATGGACCGAAGCCATTCGACTCTGTCTCTCGATTTCTCAGTCATCAAGTCTTGACTTGATCGTTCAAACTTTACTAGAAAGTGCTTTAATGTTCTCAGGAGTCGATTATGGTGCAGTGATATTGAACTTCCAGACAAAAGAACCCGTCATAAAAGCGATTGGTACTAATAATAATATTTTCTTATTGGAAGATGAGCTTTTGGCTACCCGCACTGACTTGTTGCCGTTTAAACTAGTCTTGAAATGTCTTATAACAGGTGAGATAACTTATAAGGATCTGGAGTTTCAACTGCAAGATGAAGATGTTAATGAGGACCTGTACTTCAGCAATAACCCTTCCTATTCAGGACTATGCATACCCATCAAGACTTCGACCGCGATCGGTGTGATTTACCTCGAAAGTCACAAGCATAGTGGAACTCCAAGATTACAATTTCCCTTGATTGACTCTACGAAGATAGATTTGTTGTATTTGCTTTGTTCACAGGCCGCGGTTTCATTTTCCAAATCAGTTGTGTATACGCAAATGGAGGTAGCAAAAAAAGCAGCCGAGGAAGCAACTGAAGAAAAGGCGAGCTTTTTGGCTAATATGTCTCACGAAATTAGAACTCCATTCAACTCTCTATTTGCTTGTTCGATATTTTTGTTGGATACCTCTCTAAACAATGTACAAAGAGAGTATGTTGAGACCATAAAAGATTCCGCATTGGTGACGCTTAATATTATTGATGGAATTCTTGCATTTACGAAAATTGAGCATGGGTCATTCGTGCTTGAGAACGAAGAGTTTTCTATAAATGACACGATTGAAGGTGCTATTCTGTTTTCAAGTGAGCAAACAGAGTCTGAAGATTTAGAATTCGCGTACTTCAACAAGTGTCCGCAGATTGAAACAGTTAGAGGTGATCCTACTAGAGTGCGCCAAATCATCATCAATTTAGTTGGGAATGCTTTAAAGTTTACGTCGAAGGGTTTTGTAAAAGTTGTGCTTGATGCGAAAGCTATTGCTGAATCAAGATATGAGCTAAAAATATCGGTGGAAGACACAGGTATCGGAATCCCTGAAGATTCGAGAACGAAAGTTTTTGGTGCGTTTGCCCAAGTTGATGGCTCTTCAAGGAGAGTTTATGGTGGCTCAGGACTAGGCTTAGCAATTTCAAACAAACTTGCAGAAATCATGAATGGCCGTATTACCTTCACCAGTGAGGAAGGCGTGGGTTCGGTATTTTGTTTCACATGCCCGTTTGAAGTGGTATTGAATGATAAGGATGAAAAAGTTGATCATCGTGAAGTTTGTATTGTTTCCAATACCAAATGGAAGAGACTTGCTTTGAAAGAAGTTTTGGAGTATTATGGTGCTACAGTTGCTTTATTTGACAATATCAACGACGTAATTCAAAGTCTGCAGGAGTTTGAGATTTTGATAATTGACAAGAATTTGGTCGCCGGGGATATTAAACTTCGCTCCTCTTTGAACTGGAAGCGCTCTCTGATTTACGTTTTGACCCGCTTTGGCCTGATGCTATCTGATCAAAGATTGAAAGATATCGAAGCTGATAACCTAATTTTCTCACCCATCAAAAGAAAGTCGGTAAGAAAATTGCTCGAGGATAAGTTTGATTGGAAATCAATACCCGAAAAAGTTGTTCGAACAATTCAGAAAACTATAGGAACTAGCCTCGATCGAACCAGATCTCCAGAAGCAGTTGAAATGAAACTGAATGCTGATATTGTGAGACCATTATCAATTTTGATTGCAGAAGATAACCCAGTGAATCTCCGTGTGGCACTGCAGCATCTTAAAAAGCTAGGATACATTGCAGATCATGCAAAAGATGGTGTGGAGGTTTTAGAAAAATGCGAGGAGAAATTGAAAGAGGGGAAAAAGTATGATGTTATTTTCATGGATATTCAGATGCCAAGGAAAGATGGAATTCAGGCTACCAATGAATTGAATAATTCGTTTAAGGAAAGGGGCTTCGAGAAATATTTGCCCCAGATAGTGGCACTAACAGCAAATGTTGCAGGAGAAGAAAAGAACACATGCTTGCAATGCGGAATGATTGACTTTGTTACCAAACCTATTTTACCCGAGAAACTCAAATGTGCGTTGTTGAAAGTCGTCTCAAACTTGGATGATATCGATCCCGCACTCTAAGAATCCATGATTTAATTAGTGAATAAATGATGCAACGTTAAAATAAACTACGACATTTGCTTGAACTACCTTAACACTGAGGTATATTTTATCTGCCTAAAATCTCGCTTAGTTTAAATCGACCAGCGGTTTGATTTATTACCGCAAGTATAAGCGATTGTAGTTTAAATCACAACTTGCTCTCGAAAAGCTCAATTCTTTTTTCTTTCCACACAGCGTATGCCTTTCTGTAGGCCTCCCACTCCTGGGTTGAAGGACTGTACTTCAACTTCTCCTCCTTAGTCAATTTGTTCCATTTTTCAGCAGCCGCTTTGGAGGAGGCTCCAAAATCGCCATTGTCCTCCCACACACTCTTGGTGAATTTAGCGTAAGCAGGAGTAGGGTAAGCAGGCTTTGGTGTGTAAAGCTTCAAGTTTTCGGCATTGAATTTCTCAGCCTTCTCAGAATACTTTTCTTTCTCACCCTCAGCCAATTGAGTCCACTCGTGGCTGGCCTTGGCCAAAGAACCGGTTTTGTGGAAGTTTTCCTTAATGAAAATATTCAAAGCAGAGAGCTTTTTGTATGGGCCAAGGGCCTTTTGCTCACGTTTCTTCTCGGCACTTTGAACCTTCTTCGCCTTTCCACTAGCCTCAACCTTCTTGATCTTAGAACGCAACTTTTCTAAAACGGTTTTCTCCTTCTCAAGCGATTTCTGCAAGGCCTTAAGTTCAGGGGTGATTGATTTTTTGGCCTTTGGGGCTGCAGCCTTGGCAGCCAAAGCTGGAGCCACAGTAAAGCTCCTGGCTTGAAATTTTACAAGTTTGGAAACGTTGATACGAGTTATTTGGAGCATAATGTGTGGAATTGTTTTTTTTTTTTTTGTCTTTATCTTTCTGTTGTTGCCATCTTATGCAACAACCTGGGGGCAATGTTTGGGTTTGCGGTGTTGTGGTTTGCGCACGTCCCTGGAGGACCGCGCTTTGTTTTGTTTCAGGCTAATCGGTCAGCAACGCATTTAACTGCAAGAAATCTCAAGTATGAAACCACCTTTAGGCTTGAACTTTGGGGTTGCAACTACATTTCAATCCAGTAGTGATGTTGCAGAGATTTTTGATAAAATACGAATTTATTATTTTGTGTTTTCTTTAAAAATTAAAAAAAAAAACATGCAAACACACACACATACACGCATGTTTGCGTTGCTCACGCGACATTCTTTACTGTAGTCTGTATTTAAAACAGAGCATGATTTCATTCTTTTGACAGCAGATTACCTCTTGAGAACAAATTTTCATTCAGCTGAGTATACACACATGTTTTTTTTTTTTGGAAAACCGGAACAAGTCTCTGTAGAATCTTGACTCTCTAGTTGGAAAATGCACACATGAGCAAATTTCATCACAGCCGCCCATATGTAGGCGAATGCGCTAAGAGGTCTGCTAGCGGCACCAACGCGCCAAAGCCGCTAATTTTTAAACCGCGCGAGTACGCCCGGACAAAATTAGGCTTTATAATATGGGGAAAGCCCGCAATTTGAAATGAAACAGTATTTTATTTTGTAATAATATAATCGCCATGGCACCAGTATTGAAAAACAAAAATCTCTTTGAAGCAAAGCCATTTATTAATGGTCAATGGTACGACTCGAAGTCCGAGAAGACTTTCAAAGTATATGATCCCGCCACTGAGGAATTAATTATTGAACTTCCAGATCAGACCCCAGAGGAAATCGACGAGGCGATTGAAATCACGAAAGCAGCGTTTGCTACCTACAAAAAAACAAGCACACATGACCGTGCGAAGTGGTTGCGTAATTTGCATACCTTGATGCTTGAAAACTTGGATGATTTGGCTGCAATCATCACGTGGGAAAATGGTAAGTGTTTGACGGATGCAATTGGCGAAGTAAGATATGCTGCCTCATATTTCGAGTGGTTTGCTGAAGAGGCTAAAAGAAACTACGGCCACACAATTCAGCCAGCGAACTATAATAATAAGGTGATATCATATAAGCAGCCTGTCGGCCCTGTGGGATTGCTCTGCCCATTTAACTTCCCCTCAGCTATGGGCGCTCGGAAAGCTGCCCCCGCATTTGCAGCTGGTTGCACTTGTATTTTGAAGCCTGATGGTCAAACTCCATTATCGTCTTTGGCACTCGCATACTTGGCGGACCAAGCAGGATTCCCCAAAGGTGTTTTTAATGTGGTTTTGGTCAGTGTAGAGTCCACTCCAGCATGCGGGTTGAAGTTCTGCGAATCTCCAGATATCAAAAAGATATCTTTCACCGGCTCGACTCCCGTTGGAAAATTGTTGTACAAGCAATGTGCACTGACATTAAAGAAAATGTCAATGGAATTGGGAGGTAATGCCCCGGTGGTTGTTTTTGACGATGCCAGACTTGACTTGGCAGTAGAACAGGCCATTGCATCCAAATTTCGTTCATTGGGCCAAACTTGCGTGTGTGCTAACAGACTCTATGTCCAAGCTGGTGTATATGATGACTTTGTCAAGGCCTTTGCTGAGAAAGTCCGTCAATTCAAGATCGGTAACGGCTTCGAGGAGGGAGTTACTCATGGCTGTTTGATCAATACAAAAGCCATCGACAAGGTTGAAGAGCACGTGAAAGACGCTGTTTCCAAAGGCGCTGAAGTAGTTGTCGAGGGTGGCTCGCTCAAGGAGTTGGGAAAACACTTTTACGCGCCCTACGTGTTGAAGAACATATCCAACGATATGAAGGTCGTTCATGAAGAGACATTTGGCCCTTTGGCTGCCATTGTAAAGTTTGAAACTAAGGAGGAGGTCATCAAACACTGCAACGATACTCCTTATGGATTGGCAGCATACGTATTCTCTGAAAGTCTTAATACTGTTTACACTGTTTCTGAAGCATTAGAAAGCGGGATGGTAAGTGTGAATACGGGTTTATTTACTGACGCAAGTATGCCCTTTGGAGGTGTGAAGGAGTCTGGATTTGGTCGTGAGGGTTCTTTGTACGGAATGGATGACTATACTGTCGTGAAATCCATCACTCTAGGAAATGTATACGACTAGTTGTGAGTGAAATAAGAAGGGTTTATCATGTGTATATGTCAAAACAAACTTTAATAGATATAAAAGACGAGTCAGAATATGGTTGACACAGCTCACAAGAAAAGCAAATAATATAACCGAACAAAAACCTGAAATACAAAGATTAGGGAGAGAAATTGTTTTATGTTTATTTTTTAATTTCATTTTTTTCTGTTCAATTTATTAAATTTGCGGGTTTTGTTCGCTTCGTAGACGTCGCAGGCTCGCAGCCCTGTCTTGGTCTGTTCACTGTCAATCGCACTCTCTTAATGTTTCGCAAGAACTGTCTCGACTTAAAGGCTTACAATCAGCGTACAAGATGGAAAATGTCGACCAAATTAAACTGCCGTATGAAGGCTTCTACCTTATTGATAAAGAAGGTACGTTTCAAGACAATTTAACCAAATAGAAAGATTTAAGAAAGCATACTAACATTCAGCCAACTACAGTGCTCCCGAACCTACCCCACTAGATAATTTGTTAGCCATGTATGATCTCGAACTGATAGCCAGTTCATTGGAAAGAACCAAGCCAGACGGTTCAAAAGGCGTCAAACTCAGAAAGTCTTACAAAAACCACATTCAGGATTTGAAGGGGAAGCATCCGATTCCAGCTGCGAAGCCCATAAATGGACAATTGTTGGATCCAGAACTAGCCAAGCAACCCGATGTGATTGCGGAGTTTGATCCAGAATTATTGAATGCTGCTTTGAAGTTTGATAAAACGCCAATCAATGGAATCCCCGGCTTTTCTCCAGCAGATTTGGCCTTGAGCGACCAGACGGGCTCTGCGAGAGGAGACGAGAATGGCGAGTCTGAGGAGGCAAAGAGAAAACGAAAAAAGAAGCAACTTACCAGTGGAGATTATAAGCGTCTACACGCTTAA
Organism: Metschnikowia peoriensis; assembly: GCA_030573015.1. Classification (NCBI taxonomy): domain Eukaryota; kingdom Fungi; phylum Ascomycota; class Pichiomycetes; order Serinales; family Metschnikowiaceae; genus Metschnikowia; species Metschnikowia peoriensis. The sequence continues at coordinate 11,959 of JAJMCO010000160.1, read as the reverse complement.
ATACAATTGCTTAATGGTGCAAAACTATTGCATTATGGAATATATACTCTGTTAACCGGGCGCGTTTCATATATCCCTTTCTCCTGACTTTGGCAGAATACTCGCGGAATCAGCGTTCCTGGGCCCTTTCAACGATATACGTGAAGACTGACCATATATCATTTTTTTATATCTTTGAAGATTCTTACGTCGGGAGGAAAGCTTATTCTTCAAAATATCTCCCGAGTGACCCATCAATGCCCTGATAACAACCGACTTAAAATAATCAACCACCTCCAAAAGAGACATGATTTTTCTTTCGATATTCCATCGCGGTAGAACCAAAAGAAAGTTGGTGACGTTGAGCCATTTCTTTATACCATTCTTCATGCGCAAAGATATCATGACTTCAAACAGCTGGGAGCTCATTTTGGCAATACTTAGGTACTTCTTGGACCGCAGAATCATTGATTTCACATCCTCTTCGAGGTCAGTAATCGAACTTGTCACTGCGGATGATTCCTGATTTTCAGAAACGGCTCCCATCCTTTTGCAAGAATTTGAAGATGGCTTGCTTTCATCCAATTTCAACTCATCATCATTTCCTTCATCGCTATCATTATCCGCCTGTGCTCTATCTGCAATCTTTAAAACTGGGCTTTTGTTTAAGTCTTCGGATTCATTTTGGCGGAAAATAAACTCCATCAACAGTCTTCCAGTCTCCTCATCAATCCTCACATTCAACGGTAATGACTTTACATCAAAATTGTCGATAAGTTTAATACCTCCAATTGTCCGGTTCATAGACCAATCGATTTCAATCAAATTTTCTTCGCACAAATTTTCTATCGGTTCCAAGAATGTTTTGAAATGTGAGTTTGGGAGATGAGAGTGTCCCTCGATGCTCATTATCTCGACTCGGTTGTCGTTCGAACCATCATCCTTCACGGTCCTTTTATAAACACCCTTCTCAATATTTAAATCTAGGATGAAACTTCTGTCATCGTTCAACATGTGAAGGTGTATTTCATCCGCAGCTATCAACCAGTCTTGCATAACATGCGAAAGTGAGTCCGTGATGACATCTCCCGAAAAGAGTGTATGTTGCATTAAAACAATTTCGGTCTCAAGGGATGCTTTTTTGTTTTCCAATAGTAAGTAGTCATTTAAATCTTCATTATCAAGGTAGCCATTTTGTCGGAAATTGTAGTTCTTAAGAAGTTCATTAGTGATTTGAACATATTCGTACAAACTCCTAAGTCTTTTCTGAAGCGCACGAAAATCCTGGAAATCAATTGAGAAATTGAGCTTTCTGATTTTTTCTCTCAATTCAGCTGCCATAGGCTCAACATATAGCATAAGACTAAAAATCGTCGCATAAAGAGTAAAATACTGCTTCGAGGTGCAGTCGATGACTATTTTGGGAACATCAATTCTCAACTTATCAGCACCATTATCCGTTGAGCCATGATTATGCTCACCTTGCGATTCACCAGAACCTTCGATTTGTTCGATGTTAGAACTCAGAGCGACCATCTGGTTGAACGTCAACATGAGTGACATTTGTTGAATAAGAACATTTTCAGGAGAGGCCAAATCATGATTCTTGCATGTTTCAATGCCCAAGAACGGAGGCCAGTTAGTTTTTGTTCCATAAGGCAGCATTTCAAATGCAAAATGCTTGGTTTTAACGTCCTCTTCGTCAATCACCATGACACTAGCATCGTGCAAAATGACACCGTATCGTTTTTCTAATATATTTGAGTTATTCTGGTATTGCGCATCCTTATTAAGGACGACGGAAACAATCTTTGACTCTAAAGAAGGAGCCGTAATCATTACAACGGAGCGTTGAAGATCTTTCGAATGAAGCTGAATTTGCGGCGAAATAATTTCAATCTTGTAATTTTCTAAAATATCTTCCAGCTCACCCACCAGTCGAATGATTTCATTATAACTTTCAAACCTTTCGCGAGAACTTCGAGTCTTGTTGAGTAATCTATCATTGTCTTTTCGACTTTTAGCATCAGCAGGAATTGAACTGGTAGCTAGGGATGACTCCTCATATAGATAATCTTGCTTTTCGATTATTCCTTCAAGAATATTCATGAACTCGTAAGATAAGAATTTTCTGTGTATACTACTCAATTTCACGAAATGAATGTATTTCATGAATTGATTTCGAAGGTTTTCGTTCCACTTCAAAAACATTGAAACAAGAAGAAATCTGTTATGAAAATTCTCTGCTTCCTTACCTTCAAGACTCACATAACTTCCGTGGCGAGCAAATTTTTTTCTTTCAGACTCGCAAGCTCTGATGGATTTTTCGAGAACATCAATTCGTTTTGCGATTGAATTGCTTGAGTTATCCTGCTGTTTCAGACTTTTTTGTAATTCTCTCAACCTGCGTTTATAGAGCTCGATTTCAGACGACTGATACTCCGTCTTGTTTAGAATACAACTGTGCATTTGTCCATCCAAAGAGTCCCTCGGACCTTGGGAATTTGTGGTATCTCTCACATAGGCAAAAGTCTCAGAGTATAGGAACGGAAAGAATTTAGCTGATTTAACATCTCCAATAAAAGGTCGAAAGCATTCTTCATAGTCCCGATGATCAAACCACGTTTTGTCATTATCGAATATCTTAAGAAAATTCTTTGGTGGTGTGAATGACTGTTGCATCTTCAAATTGTAAATATCCCGGTGGAATGTTGCCTCGACTGTCCGCAAGTCAATCTTATTGATTAAAACCTGGCCCAAATTGAAGCGCATTTTCATAACTTTTTTATGCCGAGCCAAATCCTCTTGGATGTCAACAACTTGTTCCTTTTGTTGATGAAGATCTACTAAAAGCTGATCCACTTTCGCTCGTAAACCAACGCAATTGAAATCGTCATTCTCCAGATCTGAGCTATCCTCTTGAAAAATATGGCTGATGAATAGGTTTCCAATATCAAAACAGAACTTGTTTGTAAAGAGATGAGATGAAAACTTCTGAGAACCCTTTGTTTCTTGAAAGAGCTTTCCTTTTCGAATCGGAAGCAAAAGGTTACCCTGGAACATTTTCCACCAAAAGAAGATTTGCTTGAAAACACCTGGGCTCAAGTGAATAGTATTATAGCTATCTGTCGAATGCGCTTTTAAAGAGATAGCCATGTGAAGTCGATCACTCCGGAAGCCTTTGTAGGAATCGTGTTCCTTTCCAGTGAATTTTGGGTTGAAAAGTTCAATTTCATAATGCGGCTTACCGCTGGTTGTAAACTCTTGATCGTGTTCATTCAAGCGTTCAAGAAGAAATCCTACAGTAAATTCAATCCCTCCACTCAATTCAACAACATTTTTCTCGCACCAGTTTAATTCTTCCACATTAGTCAACAGGGAAGTTCCACCCAAATAATAGCCAAAGCAAGAATTGACAAAACTTTTATCGGCTGGAAGAAATATCAGCTTAGAGCTTTCTCTTGTCCAGCACACCAAGGGATTTGCAAGGTAATTAGGAATATACCAGGAGAGTTTTTCTGAGCGAATTTCAAAAAACTTCGAAGAGTCGTCATGTTGATTGATCTTCCAAACAGCAGAATCCTTGAAACCCAAAATAAACCCGTTGGACTTTCCAAAAATGTCGTATGGATCTTTTCCTGCCTTAAATGCCACCTCTATACTTGAGAATTTTCCTGTTTCAATCGAGAACTTTCCATGGATAATGAGCCTTAGTTTGTCCCAAAACCCCAATTTTATGGATGGGTCTACAGGCGGCTTAGAAAACTGATCGACCGCCAATATGATTTGCTGAATTCCAAATTGATAGGACTGACCCCAAACAAATCTCGATGGCGCGTCGGAGTCGAAAATAACGCTCATGTCAGTGTAAAGTTTTACGGTTGACAACGACTTCTGAATCACCAATTTATCAAAAGCATTAGGTTGAAGTGAAGGCTTATTTGTTGCATCGCTTAGCTGCACCGTTAATTCACGTAAATGCTTCTTGTCAAGTAATAAAGACTCGCATATAATCAAATGACCACTCATTTTGAGGGCACAGCCCACACCTTTTGCATCTTTCGTATAAGGCAAGTGAAGAAGCGGCAAAGGGTAATCTCTTAAATGCATCCTCAATTCTGAAACCTTCAAATCCATGAATGTCGGAATCATTAGGTTATACTTTGTATCCTTCGGAACACCTTGGCCGTGAAGATGAATAAATTCGGGCAATTCCTCTAATCCAAAATTTGGTTTGGAAATATCCAATATGAGGCCCATCAATGACACACTCAAAAGAGGTGCATGAATAGAGTAAGGATTGATTCTATCATAGTCGGATTGAGGGATATCAGTCTCACAACCAAACAAGTATTGACTGTTTTCTTCAATTTCCTGTTTTAACTTTTCCTTGTAAACGCACACCTTGCGCACCCACAGTCTTTCAAAATACTTGTATAGACTACTGAGTTCCAGATCGAAGCGACCATCTGAAATCTCGTTCTCCTTCATTTTCTGTTCGAGAATGCTTATATGCTCCAATCTTTTTCGCTGTTCTACCAAGCCCAACTGATAGATCATATTTAGCTCGCTATCAAAAGGATCATCTTCAATGGTGAAAGAGAGTTTGTTTGTTCTTAATTTGATGCCAGGAGAAACAATAGGCTTGGATACCTTTGGAGAAACTGTGGTAGACTTTGCCCCACTTCCGAAACAACTGGCTAAATGTTTTGAGATTTTCGCAAACACGGACAAATTGTCAAACAATTTATAGACAACAAACCCATGCGGTTGTATAAGCCTGATGGATTTAGTATCCAATGTGACGAATTCGTCCGTCAAAGAATCTCCAATCTTTACTTTCAAAGAATCAACACACAAAATACGATCCCAATAATTTTCTAAAGTAGGGGATTTTACCATAACTCTTAAGAACTTATTCATAACAGAGATGATTCTGTCAGCAAAATGCATTTCCAAATCGTAGTTTTGCAAACGTATCTGGAAATCACTAGAGAAATGCACGAACAAATCAATCTTCTCTATTTTCAAGCTCGAGGTTAAGCAATCCAAAAGATGCGTATTCAGAGGAGGCTTGGAAATTGGTTCGAGAGGCTGGGTGTTTTGCTTCATTTTTTGGAAAAGCTTTCCCATAGGACTCACAATTGTCTGGGTGATTAAGTAAGCCAGCCCAAACAAGACAAACAACTTTTGTCTATCAATATTAGTGTGTATGTATTTTGCGAAATTCTCCTGCAATAACCTGTTCTTCGAGTTTTCAGCGAAAGAGGTGAGTTTGTGATTAAATGAAGGTATCGAAATGATGGATGATTTCTTGGACCCCTTCAAGTAGCTCAACTTAAGCTTTTCAATATTCGTCGAGACACACCAAAGCGCGTTCGTCGAAGGATCAGAGGCGAGTGTCTCCAGAGATGAGGATGCATGTGAGAAAGACACCATAGATTGGGGGTATTCATTTTCGACAGAACTCGACTCCTCAATTCTGATCGAGATTGCTTCAATCTCGAGACCCAATATCTCTTCTGTGTCATCGAAACGCTGATGTGAATACTGAGAAAGCTCTGCGATGTAATGTGGTGGGAGCAAGGGTGAAGCAGAACCAAGTTTCAAGCGTATATCCTCAACACGCAAGGAAAATGAAATGAGCCATTGGGGCAAGGGTTTAAACATAATTGACTGAAAATCCTCACCAGATTTTGAATGTTGCTGAAATAAACGAGGATTTGAACTGATGACATTTGATAGCTTTCTACCATAATCCAAATTGATCATGCCCAACTTCGAGTTTTGCGTGACGGCTGTCGTAGTCTTACTTAGAATATCGTGTATACCATTGAGTACATCGGGCTTGCTCAAGTTAACAAAACCTCCATGAACCCTAAGTGTACTGTTTAACTTAAAGTCCTTGAAAATTTGAAACTGCAATTTGGCATCTGCTAAGCCACAAATTTCTTCATTGAGTATCTCATGAAAAGAATCCCGATCGGATTTTTCGCTGAAGGTCACATTGGGATGAATGAACTGACACTCTGCATTATAGCCATGAGTCTCTGTAGTCAGTATATGAAGAATCATTAATGAATACGAAAGCATAACCATCTGTACTCTATTCTCTTGTGCTTTGTGAGTCCTTACTAAAATTCTTGGTTGTTCAACTGTCAATGTCACATCAATTTTAGGATAAAATTCTTTGAGAAGGAGAATAAGCTTATCACGAACCAGCTCATCCTGAAAAGAGTTATTCGGTATATTATCTGCTTCAACTCGCAGACTTTCAAAGCCCTCGTCCATGGTCATTTTTGTCCCTTGGCTGGTGAGCAGAGATTTCAAATTTCGGTTCATGTCAGATTTTTTGGAGAGCTTTTTGACAGTCAAGATTTTTCTCCACACGGTATAGTTGTACGCAATGAGTGCAAGTTGATAATCATCGAAATCCAACATTGGGCTGCTTCCTGACAGAAAGAATTCCAAAAGACAATTCTTGAAGCCAAGTCCATGTATTAGATTTTTTGCCACATTGGTTTTAAATGTAAAGCTGAGGTTTGGAAAAGAGAGAAACTCACTTTTGGAAGAGCGAAAAGAAGAAGCGGCAAGCGTCGTTTGGCTGAATTGAAATCCGGCTTTCACTAGCTGAGAGGAAAACGTGACGTGTAAGGGAACATCTTGTGCGGAGTTGAAATGAATGTCATAGCCGGCAGAATCGGGGACTATCCTCCCCAAATGAATTGACGCGGTGTCTATAGAAGTGTATAACGTGTCACTAGCGAACTCAAGGTCAAAGTACTCACTGATACCACATTCTGGTGATGCAGGGAATAAGGGTATTCCTTTGGTAAAGAACGAAGCGATATTGATGGAACATTCTCCGAAACAGGGGGAAAATTTCTTGTACAAATCCGTCATGGTGTCGGTATCAAGCTTTGTGCGAGGTGACTTCGGCTCGGAGTCATTCCTCGTTTCCTTAACTGAGGGAAGTACAATTTTTTTAAAAACGTTAAACAAATCAAGCTCTACCTCATCCAAATAAATCTTTGTTGCCAAATTCGAAACTGAACCGTCTTTTCTGTTAATGGAGAACGACAACAGCGTGGAAGAAGTGCCGATTTCTAGAAAATTGGAGTCCGAAGACAGCGTTGAGAGTTGGCTGATAGCTTGTATCATTGAGATCTGGAATTTAACATTCTGGAGTTGAGTATCTTCAAGTGAACGGTGTGAACCAATGAGCAACAGAATGGATTTCGCTTGTGTGGTGAATTTCGCATGAGTTATTGTAGAATCCTTAACTTCTATATCCACCGATTTGAATAAACGAACAATCGACTTGATAAAGAATCTCCGAATAACAGAAGAAGGATATATTGACAATGCTTCGGGTGAGATTTGCTTCGGTCGCCCCCTTTGCTTGCCAATTTGCGGCCGTGGTTGCACAGATATCTGAAGATCGGAAATGACAAGTTTTCTTGAATTTCCCCATAGTCTGAGACGAACTGACGATGCTTTGATTGAGATACCACGTTTGAAATGCACATCATTGAGCAGCACGCCGTTGTTGATCGATATAGAACCTACATAGAATCCGGTGGCCCAGTAGATAACAAGCCACACGATTCTCCAGCCCACGAGGCAAATAAGCACTCGCAATAAATACACGTTCATGGGTGGAGGCAAAAACTCTCAAGGGAACTTCAATTGTTGGATTCTATTTTTGGATTGGTAAAATGTCGATTTGTCTTTGGAACTCAGGTCTATTTTTTTTTTTTTTGTTTTATGAAAAAGTGTAAGTGAATGGGGCCGAATGCATATACACTGGGGTTGCGAGCAGTCTGTTTACATCAGCCTGTGTTTACACTTCCACCACACCAATTTACGAGCAACCCATGGATTTGGGAGCTATAATTAAAATGATATTGTACAGTAGATACAGTTGTCACTTTTGTTTCTTCTAGCCTAACCCAATTTAATCTTTTTTTTATGCCTTTTGTATTTACTTACTTGATTTTCTGATTCTTCATCTTTCTATTGTCTGCTGCCGTTTAAATCTTATCACTCGGGGTTCAATTCGGTGTGAGGGTGCACTGCGGCAGGCTATTAGTTAGTGGCTTGTCCTTACCAAGGAAGAAACAAGTTTTTTCTGCTGGTTTTAGTTACGTCGTCTTCACAAATAGATCCACAATAAGTAAAAAGAGATAATACTAAGATAAAGATAAATAAACGAGTTAGACTTCAGATCTATTTTGCCAATTTGAGTCTCTTAAAGAGAGACTTTCTTTATTTGTGCTGGTAGCCCGCCAATCGGGTTGCTGCATGATGCAATACTGTCGGCAGGACTGACAAGTCGGACAAAGCTTCTTTGGCCCCGAAACTGCCATGCATTTTGTGCAGTACTCCCTATTAAACGAAACAAAATAGGGTAACAATTTCGGACAAATTGCAAGCTAATAAAGGCAATTTAAAGGCCTAATAGAAGAACAGAGAGAAATGTTTGATCCCATTTGACTTTTTTTGTACTTTTCTATGGGTAATAATTTTGATCTTGTTTTTGAGCTTTCTTCACTTTTTGATTCTGATGCGTGAAACTGCATTCAAAGAGTGTCTTGTTTCGATACGAAGTGCTTGTTAACGTGAGTCGAATACTTTTGAAGGAATGCAACTTAATGGAATCTTCTTCAAATACTATCCTTTTGAGAAGCCTAGTCATTGTGTTAGTAAAACTGTGTCAAAAATAATTAATATCTCACACTAGACAATTATGATTAATTCTTATTAATGGGCCCGCACACAAATGAAAAATATCCATAGACTTTCAACCACTGACCTCTCAACAGCCTTACACCAAGTGAAGAAATTAAAAATGATTTTTCATACAGTTATTTCAAACTTAGACAATAATTGTTTTTAAAACAAGCAGTTTATATACAACTTTTTAACGACGGACCATCTTAATTAAGGTCTTGAGTACTTCACCTTTATTAGCCCTGGTGCGGAAGATGCTGTCGCAATCGGCGCAAAACTCAACCTCGTCGCGCGCACGTGCCATCCACCAGGGCTAATGCCCTCTTCAAAAGCCTCATTTGTCCTGCACGGTGAGAGCCACCTCCCTCCCGCAGCACCTCAGCGAAAATTTTTAGCCAGTTCAATCCTATCCAAACCTCTTTCACAATTATCAACGATCACTGTCAAGAGTATGTTGGAATCACACCAGTGTAACGCAAAAGTTACACTAATAACGGAGAATATGATGTGTTGATTCTACTAGTCCCAGCATTCCATTTGCTATTCAATTTATCGAATTTGACAAAAATACAAAAATACAAAAATTTGCCAGTCCTGCGATGAACCTTGCTAAAGAATAAATCAGATACACAAACAAAATGTGCACAGCATTTTCGGCACTCAAGATTCCATTTAATCATACACTTTGTATTCTCCCCTAAAAAATAATGTGTCCATTTATGAATATTCGTATACTAACTAATTAGTGGCTACTCCAAAGATTGTCAAGAAGTACACCGGAAAGTTCAAGAGACACCACTCTGACAGATACCACAGAGTTGGTGAGAGCTGGAGAAAGCAAAAGGGTATTGACTCTTGTGTCAGAAGAAGATTCAGAGGAACCATCCCTCAACCAAACATTGGTTACGGTTCCAACAAGAAGACCAAGCACATGATCCCATCTGGCCACAGAGTCTACCTTGTCAGAAACGTCAACGACTTGGACGTCTTGTTGTTGCACACCAAGACCTACGCTGCTGAGATTGCTCACAACGTCTCTTCTAAGAACAGAGTTGAGATCGTCTCCAAGGCCAAGTCTCTCGGTGTCAAGGTTACCAACCCTAAGGGTAGAGTTTCTTTGGAAGCTTAAGTGTACAAAATTCCACATATATTGGGTTTCCTCTAACGAATACATATAATCATTGTCCATTGTCCATCAGTTGTTGTAGTCGTTGCAGCTATGTAGAGAACTGAGAATCTATCCGCGGAGAGAACGATATTTAAGTGAAAATAATCTTACAGTTTCTTTTTGTTTGACCTAAGACTTTTTTTTTTATAATTACACACAGTTATCATGAATTAACATCTCTATTCGTTATCGTCTAGGATAGCCCCCCGCCATAACAGCGTTACTAACATCCAAATGGTGGTGCTTTTTAATCTTGTATCCAAGTTCACACATACAATTTGAATCGAGCTGTAGGTCCTTGCTTTCGTAAAGCGGCTCTTCGTGTAAGAAATCGTAATTCTTGTGTTTCGTGGCGTCCCCCGTTTCCGAGCCAATCTTCAGGACATCAGTGCCGTCAGCCGATGGTGTTTCCTCGCCATTCAGTTGCTTCCCGTCTGAATTTTCCGGGAGATTGCGTGAGCTCAATGAGTCCTCTTCGTCACATGCACCACATTGTGTAACGACTTCCTCTACCGGCTCCAAAGGCACTGGGGTCTTTTCGTTTCTATGGTCGCCATCTTTGTTTCTCAGAAGCTTATCAGTACCATTGCCAAAGTCAAGCATAGATTTAGGCTTTGTGAACGACCCATTCGACGACGTCAGGTATATCGAGAATTCACTGTTTGTACGCGGTGGTCTGTCGTCGTGCGTAATTTTCAACGGGGTAGCACTCAACAGCGAGCTCGAGTGTATCGATGCACTGTCATCCTCGCCATGTCCTTTCTCTGGTACTCCAACCAAATCAAGCATGCTTCTAACAGGAGTATGAGGAGCATTGTGATCCAGGTCTTCGTGATATGAGGAAATTGTATTTTTTCTCGAAGGAGCCCGGGAATTGTGATGGGAGTTGGATGCAGATGAGAGTACAAAAGGGTCCACGTTTTGGTCCGGATGTTCATAAACACACATTTCGAGACCGGTGAACCAGGTATCCTGAAAGAGCATATCCAAGTCATAGCGAGTCAGTGGAGAAGGGTCACAAAGCTTCCATGCAACTCTGGCTGCACCACTAGATTGAAATTGTGCTGCCCATTTAAATTCTGAACCGGGGCCCTTATTAAACTCATTATTGTTTTTAAATGCTGGGTTATCGGATATATACCGTTCCCGGTTAAACTTATAATCCCTGAAATGAGAATCACTTGTCGAGGACTGTTGGAATGGCACTCCAGAATAGATTATACAGAAAAGAAGCATTCCCAAACCCCAGTGATCCATCTTGAAAGAATCATAAGCATTTTTCTTGACTTCACTGCAGGAACACTCTTTCAAACGCATAACCTCCGGTGGAGAATAAGGAGGTGAGCCCACATAAGAAGTGGAAAGTTTGATAGGGCTTTCAAAGTTTCCGGGTTCCTCGTGTCCATAATCACTGACTCCAAAATCGCATAATTTTGCCATGCCATGAGAGTCCAATAAGATGTTTTCCGGTTTCAAGTCACGATGAACAATATCATTATCATGAAGAAATTTCAAGCCATATGCAATCTGCTTGAAAAGACAATATCTCTCACTGAGTGAGGTTCTCTTCCATCCAGGCTTAATGATGGTATTAAACAAGTCACCACCCTCGCAGTATTCCATGATCATACCCCAGCCTCTAGTAATTGATGCCTGAGATTGAAGACGCAACAATGCGCAAGTGCAAACACAGTGTCTCAGTTTTGAAAGCTTACGGCTAATGATGTATTCCTTTGCAGCACGTTTATAAAATTCTTCATCGGTTTCTTTCGAAAATAGACTCAACCTCTTCAAGGCATAGAACTTTTTTTTGTTTGAAGCAAGCGTCACTTTACGCACATCACTAGAGCCACCGTCACCAATTGTGCGGTCAATGTTTTCAAACTGAAAGTCCTCCAAAAAATTAATGTGTTCTTCCTGCAATTCTTCCGGCAAATAATCATTTGGGTTGGCGACAGGGTTTGCCACCGTGCGTCCGCCTTGTTCTGGGCCACCTTTTAAGTAAAACAGAGCCAGGTGTTGCACGCTGGAGTTCAGTTTATTCATGCCAAAAGGATTGTACACGATTTTATCGTGATT
>JAJMCO010000159.1:0-29113 GCA_030573015.1 Metschnikowia peoriensis | reverse complement strand
TACTACTGGTGGGAGGCCGGAGGTGCATGGGGCCTGATGGTGGACTATATCTACTATATGGAAAACGACACTTACACGGATTTGGTGAAGACCGCACTCACATATCAGGTGGGAGAAAACTATAACTATATTCCATTGAACCAATCGACCACCGAGGGAAATGATGACCAGGCATTTTGGGGCATTGCAGTGATGGCAGCCGCAGAGAAAAACTTCTCAAACCCATCAGACCCGAAATTGGCGTGGCTTTCGTTGGCACAAGCCGTTTTCAATACCATGAGTGCCCGGTGGGATTATAAAGATTGCAATGGCGGACTCCGGTGGCAGATTTTCCAGTGGAATTCGGGCTACGACTACAAAAACACCGTTTCCAACGGAGCGCTTTTCCACATGGCTGCCCGTTTGGCCCGCTACACGTCGAATGATTCTTATGTGGAATGGGCAGAACGAGTGTTTGACTGGATGTACGGCGTTGGTGTTTTGACCGAGGGCGACTGGTGGTTTGTTTACGATGGTGTCAACATTGCCGATAACTGTACCACCGTGACCAAGTTGCAGTGGACTTATAACCAGGGCTTGGTGTTAGCTGGATGTGCGTTTTTGTATAATTACACGTTGGAGGAGAAATGGTATAATCGTACCAAGGCTTTGCTTCACGCGTCTCAAGTGTTTTTCTACAATAAGTCTTCCGATGCTCAGATCATGTACGAAGCTGCATGCCAGCTGCCCACATCGGCCAACTATACATGCAACAATGACCAGCGTACGTTTAAAGCATACTTCTCGCGCTTTTTGGGCTTGACCTCGCGTCTTGTTCCCGACACTTACCCGCTTATTCGTAGTTATATTCAAGATTCAGCAAACGCTGCTGCTTGGTCGTCTTGTACGGGTGGAAAGGACCTGCACACATGCGGTCTTTCGTGGACAAACACAACCTGGGACGGTGTTTGGGGGCTTGGCGAGCAAATGTCAGCATTGGAGGTGATCCAGAACTTGCGCGTGGCCGATTTGCCCGGGCCCTTAACTGCCAATACTGGCGGAACTTCGATTGGTAATCCGGCCGCAGGCTTTGGCCTGGCCGATACCCCGGCCACCCCTCTTCATTTGCATGCTAAGGATAAGGCCGGTGCTAGTATCATTACTGCAATTGTGGGTGTGGCAATTGTGGGTACCGCTGCCTGGTTGGTGGTCTGAGAACATTGAACGCACGTGCTGGTGTTTGCTAGAAAACACTAAATACATATTTTTTAGACTATAATATAATCTTTTTAGACGAGTACACTTTGTTATTAGAAAATGGTTGTGGAATTTTTGAGTTCTAGGGCATCTGAATTATCACACGTAACATCTTCGCTTTCTTTAATTCATGGAATTAATTGTTTCATTCCTGTGAGAAAATTGAGGGGACAGCACTCAGAGAAACATACAGTTTCCTTTTTTATGTTGTTATGAATAAATGTGACTGGTAATCAATCATTCCAATGAAGGGTTCACGTAATCATTTTGCCAGAGCACCTCACAACGCAGAATTATTTAGTGATTTACCAGGAAATCCTACGATCGAAGGCCAAATTTTTGCAACCTTTGTTTAGAGTCCGATTGGACGAGAAAAAGTATATAACCAAGATATTGAGGATCCTAATTATTGACTATCTTTTTCACTAGCCATGCATGAAGGAAGGAAATGAAATTTCGTAAACGACTTAAACTCTCTTGGAAATGTGTCTCAGGTACTTCCTAAATGATCCAAATCAAACTCTAGCCCATAGCGTTTCAGAGAAGCGGCGAGGATTCTATCCTTCATGAGACTTGATGAAAAACGTACTAAAAAAGTCTATATGGCTAAAATGTGCTTTTGATCACGAGCTTTCAGTGGCTGGAGCCTGAAAGAAAACCTCTGTGATCATAGTAAAGTATAATAGATTAGACGGCAAAACTAAACGATAAAGTTTGTGAATTATTTGTTTAGAGTAGACAAATTACAAAGATTCTACAAAGTACTGAATAAAGGAATTAAGAAAACAGGTGTATGGACATATCGGTGCCTGATTGATTTACTGCTGTGTCCTTTCGTGCTTGCTTAGGTAGATATTAAGAGAACCTCATATAACACATCTCCCTGAGCGCAAGTTAGCACTATAACGAAAGAAACAAAAAACCATTCAAGTTCTGGTTCAATCTGGCTTTTGGAAATAATCTCGAAAAGATTGATATAAATAACAGAAATCAAAATCATCACCGATTTCCAAAAAAAAAAAAAAGCAGTCAGCTTTCAAGCCAAGAAGATCGAGGCCAGAGCCAGGGCCAGGGCCCGGTGGTCACGTGCGACATAACTATTTTGCTCGTGCGCCTCGTGTGCATATCTCCCTCGATGATAACACCCCAACGTCTCCACAGATAAATATAACTAGTAGTTAATTCCCCCCTGAACCAGCGACAAAAAAAAAAGAAAAAAACATAGGCAATAATACTCACAATCAAATTCAAGACTAAATACACACACTAATATCCCGATTTCTGAAAACCCCAATGAATTCTGAAGAACCATTCACCTCTGTGAATTGGGACAGAGAAGAAACTGCACCTAGCGCCACCAAAAGCCCTGAAACACAACATTCACAGAGTTTGAGTAGCCCGTATGCACCGATTTTGGAAGAATATGCAGCCGAGGAGAAATCCCCATCGTTCCCGCTAGATTCCTCGAGTTTTCGGCTGGAAATTGGGGGAAATAATCAGCAAGAACAACAACAACAACAGGAACTAGTTTCTACAACATCAAATGATGCTACTACGCCGGAGTTGGGGAATAAGAATAAAATACACGGGGTTTCCGACGATGAAGATTCTAAACATATAGGCGAAAATGCTGCTAAAACTGGATCTCCAGGTATCAAAAGTGGAGTTAACGAACCTGCTTCCACATTAGCCGCCAGCAAATCACCAGTTCCTGAAACTGCGGCTTCTGCAAAACACAGTCCCAGTGTAGAAATCGAGAATCGGGAAATAGATGCGGATTTTGGAAACAATGGCCATGATTCACCACCAAAATACACCCTGGTTGATAACACTGAACACACAATCAATCAATCCCCAAATCAACAGGAACATACCGAGCCGGCAATAAGCGGGGAACTGCAGAATGTCGAAAATACCGAAGAGATATTGCAGCAGCAACAAATGGAAGCGGCGTTTGCAAAGTATAATCTTGAAGTGCACGTGACCAATCCAATCAGTGACCGTGATGGCAACTCGAAACCATTTATCTCGTACCTTGTTACTAGTAAAACCAATCACCCGGAAGTCTTGAGATTGCTGGCCGCCACCACCACCACCACCGCTGAAGTTGACTCCGACTCTGGGGAATCTGTGGTGAAAGTCCGCCGGCGTTATGGTGATTTCCGGTTCTTGCATGATTGTTTAGTCAACGATTTCCCCCAATTGTTAGTACCTCCACTCCCGCCTAAACTGAACTTTAAATACTTGACGGGTGACACTTTCAGCACCTCATTTGTCCATAAAAGATTGAATTCTTTGGACAGATTTGTCACATTTATATGCCAGCACAAACTTCTCTCGCAACTGCTGGTGTTTCATTTCTTCGTCAGTGATTCTGCCGAGTGGGCTTCATTCACAAAAAACCTCAAGATTCTTAAGGGCGAGGATGGAGATGGACTGCTTGTGGGAAAAGTGGTGAATGAAGATCTTCTCACGGAAACAATCATGAACTTCTTCACTGCTTCAAAACATAAGCGCGAAACAAATAAGGACATTCTCGAAATTAGTGACAAACTCAAGAAGTTGTACGAGAATCTCATTAAGTTGGACCGTATTTTCAGCAAGCTCAACCGGAAAAACAGCGATTTGAAGCATGACTATGAGCAGTTTCTGAACCAGATCAATAAGTTGGCATCATTGCATGAAAATACCGGTCATGCGGAGCAACTGCTGGTGACACTGGATGCAAATACGTCTTTTGCTTCGAGTATTGACACGAATCAAACAGCGGTCCCTGGGAATTTCAAGATTTTTTCAGAGTCGCTTCTTTATTTCCTGGAAAATTGGGCTCGTTTGGGGCGTTATATTGATGAGTCATTCTTGGTATCGTTGAAAGACTGTGCCAAGTACATTGCCCGCTTATCAAATTTGATAGAGCTCCACCACAACAAGCGTATTGATCTTCAAGTGTTGGAGGACTATTTGGCCAAGGCACGGAGTGATTTAGCCAGTATTGGTGGCGGTGGCGGTGGTGGAAACAACACTGCTTCTGGCACAGCCGGTTACAGTGACTCGTTTTCCAGGGCCCCACCGAATCCGGCACTATTTGGACAGAATAGTGGCGGACTTATGAATAACACCACTCAACTAATTAAGGATACGTTATCTACATCTGCTACGCCGCATATTGGGTCAATGCAAACCGAGGGGAAGAAACAACGCTTGCAGCAGAAGATCCAGCATCTCGAGGCCGAGATTTCGGCGCAGACACTGTTGGTAACGAACTTGACGAACCGTATCATTAACGAGGAGTACCCGAACTGGGACCGGTTCAACAAGATGCAGATGAAGAATGCGATGTCGGACCTCTGCGACCAGGAAATCGTCTTCTACAAGGGTTTGGTGGATAACTGGACCGATGTTGAGGCGAAGCTAGTTAAGCGTCTCGAAGAGCTCAAGTAAGTTTTTGGTGCTGCCCAACAGATTATTTAATTTTAATGCATATATCAAATCTCTCTATTTTAATCAGTGATCATTTACAGGTTAGTGACTATTTAGCAACTTACTTCAGATATATATTTTCCACCAGTGTGGGGTTGCAATTCTTTAGCCGGGTCCAGACCGGGCGCCAGTCACGTGATGGAAAGGTATCGTTCCTCCACAGCCCGCAGTTTCCAGGATCCAGGAAGTGCGTTCCGGGCGTGCCAAGGCTTAACAGTGCGTGCGTACGTGCGTGCGTGGGTTGGACTCTTGAAGAGTGAGTGAGTGAGTATTTAAAAAAAGGTTACCAGTGGCCAAATTAATACTTCACATTTGAAGCCAAAAACAACAAACAAAGAAAAAAAAAGAAAACTCAATTAAATCTCCATCAAAAAAACTAGTGACAATGCTTTTTTTATGGACGGCTTTGGCCATTTTAGGGGGGGCTAGTGCGAATCGGGCTACTCTTGATGAAGATTTAAATAGTCAGGTTTGTGAAGGAGTATATGCCAAGCATGATTGGGGAGGCAACAAAGCCCCACATATTAGTATCAAACTCGATCAATTTAACGATCATAAGTTTGATGCGAACAATAAAACCGAGTATAACGATATTGAGCTTAGTTATGTTGTGTTTGAATATAAGGATTTGGAAAAACTAGGGGCCCCATTGGATAGTACAGGCCGGAAAAAGTATGTTTGCGACGATATCGCTATTGGCGCTGGGATCTGTGATCAAGCGGAGTATGGGTCGTTTTTCGCTGCTGGCGATATTTCCAATACAACGATCCATATCGCTAAATTGAATCATTTGGGCTTTGCCAATCTCCTGTATCCTGTAGCAAAAACTGGCTACTACTGTGTGTCAACATTTTCGACACATTCCCACGCAAAATACAAGGGATATGTCATTTTTCAAAATGCATTCGGTCAATTGAGCGCATCGGAAATCCCAAAATTGCCCGCTTATGGCATTTTGACGTTATGTTATGCAGTAACCTTGGCCTTGTATGGGTTCCAGTTTTTCAAGAAAAGAGACCAGAACCAGATCTTGCCCTTGCAAAGATACTTGCTCGCAATGCTTGGCTTTTTGACCTTCGACACGCTTGTTGTGTGGTCATACTATGATTTGGTGAATCGAACCAATGGCACCAACTGGTTTGTTAGATTCTATGTTGTGTTCATGTCGATCATGAGCTCGGCCAAAATCACCTTCTCGTTTTTCTTGCTTTTGCTTATTGGCTTGGGCTACGGCGTTGTTTCGTTGAAATTATCCAAAAAAATCATGTTCCGGTGTAAACTTCTTGCTGCTGTTCATTTCTCTTGTTCTATGTTATATTTGGTTGGCTCTTATAGCACTGGCGGACTGAACTCCAATTCTGCTTCTGCCAGTATTGAAGATGGAGCACAACATGCCAGTCTCTGGCTGCTTTTCTTTATTATCCCTGTGGCAATCACCTTGACTGCTTACTACTTCCTTACTTTGATAGCTATTCGTCAAACCACAGCCAATCTTCATAAGCAACGCCAGGTGATCAAGTTACAGTTGTACCAGAACTTGTTTCGCATCATCTCCTTTTCTTTGCTTCTCACTTGTGCCGGTCTTGTGCTTTCCAGTTTCATCATGTTAAGTTTATCAAGTACCGAGGTTGTGGAGCAAAACTGGAAAGGCTCCTACTTTGTCATGGACTTCTGGCCCAGCATTACGTTTTTCGGTATATTTTTGGGCGTGGCATGGTTGTGGAGACCCACTGAAACAAGTTATATGTTGGCAGTGTCGCAACAACTTTCCACCGGAGAAGGAGATGAAGGAGATGGTTGTGCTTTTAGCGGATACCAGCATGGAAATGAGTTTGAGTTGGATGACGTTTCTTTGATGAGTCATAGTGATGAGGAAAACGCTCATAGAGATAGCTTTGAGTTGAATAGTCTGAGCATACCGCAGGATGATCCGCCAAAGTATAAGGAGTCCGATCACGGATTGGACGATGTGGCACCAGCGGGAACTGCCAGCAATACTCTCTTTGAATTGGGGGACGAGGATCTTGAGGAAGAAGGGAAAGATTCTAGCCATGGCAAGCGCTCTTCAAACCCAGACACCAGATTGCCGTGATTTACATTACGTGCAGTTAGTACATATACATAGGTCAAAAAGAACATGTAAAGAAATGATATGGATCCATAAACTAAGGGATGTCGGTGGAGACTAGCGCTTTTTGCCTACTGATTATATTCAGTTGAGGAGATAAAGAAAAGCATTAAGATTTCACGTGTTCCAATGTAAAAGGGAATAATTATCTGAATGAACCAAATGAATACGTGCCGTTCTCGTTTTCAAAGTTGCTTCAAATTATCTAAGCTGGTAGCAAAGAAATCTGTTTCCTTTTCAGGTTTACAATTTTGATGGACAAGTAATCGCAACATACCTAAAGTTTATGTTAAAGCACCTCGGAAAAGAATTGAAGCTCTTTACTTCTAAACATGAAAGGAAGGAGGGCCTTTTCTCGACTGACTGAGAATAGACTGAGCGCTTTCTATTGAAACTTTATTATTTTTATTTACTTGACTCGAAGATCAAGATATGCAACAAATCTGTTTTTCGTCATTTTTATCCAAATACGGCGGGAAGACGCGAATTCAATATACTACCGGAAAGCATGTAAAATATTGAAGGAAATATACAACCCTAATTTTGTACAAAGATTTCGAGATACAAATGTGTATACTTTTTAAAATCACAAAAAATCCGATTCTATAGGCAAATAACTTTAATCAAGGTATATCACGACGAGACAACATTAAACAACGTTTCCAAACTTTCGCTTATCGCCCCGCGTCGCAACGCACCAACCGGATCAATGTGCGCTTATCTCCGAGCAAAGTTAAACTGTGGCACGAGGCGTAAGTAATCTTTTGAGACATATTTATTAGGGTCGGAATAACGTGATTATTTTTGCGCAATGACGCAAAATATCTTGTTTTTAAACTGTCCTTAATTTCTTCAATCTTACAAGCCTTATTTCTAAAGCAGAAACAAAAAAAAAGACAAATACTCTGACTTCAAGATGGCAAAGCTTTCCACCTTATCTATCCATGCTGCAAACGAGCTTCACCGAGTACCGGATGTAACCCCTCCAATCAATATTTCCACTACTTTTCGGTACGATTCGAATCCCGAAAATCTCAAGAAAACCACCGGTTTGGGAGGTTCTGATGACGGACTAATTTATTCGAGGGTAGGCCACCCTAATGGTTGGCTAGTGGAGGAAACTATAGGCCAGATCACGAAATCTCAGGCAGTGGCCTATAGCTCTGGACTTTCGGCATTCTATGCACTTCTTACTCACGTAAACCCAGCCCGATTATTTCTCGGACAATCTTATCATGGATGTCACGGTATTGCCGATATCTGGACGCGTAACCATGGCCTAAAAAAATTGTCATTATCGGACCTAGATCTTGAACAATTGCAGAGGGGAAATTTGGTGCATATTGAAACGCCTATTAACCCTTTTGCATTATGTTCAGATATCCGGTTTTATGCCGAGAAAGCTCATGCAAAAGGTGCTTTTTTATCCGTTGACTCCACGTTTGCACCTTTGCAAGATCCGTTTGAGTTTGGTGCTGACTTCGTTATGCATTCTGCAACGAAGTATTTTGGGGGCCATTCGGATCTTTTGGCAGGCTTACTTCTTGTGAAATCGGCTGAAATCAAACAGAAACTTTTGGCAGACCGTTTATGTTTGGGCACAAATATTGCCAATTTGGAATCTGCGTTGTTGTACCGAAGCTTGAAGACATTTGAGCTTCGAGTGAAGAGGCAACAGCAAACTGCGGTGCAAATAGTCAATTATTTGGCGGAGAATAAGGCGAGATTCGCCCTGCTTGTGGAAATCCTGCACTCCTCTTTACAGAAAGAACCGTTTGTAGAGGCTCAATTAAAGGGAAACCACTCACCTACTTTCGCCATTTTCTTAAAGACAGAGGAATTGGCCAAACGCTTCCCTTCACGTTTGAAGTATTTTTACCATGCCACTTCTTTGGGTGGCGTGGAGAGTTTGATTGAGTGGCGCCTTATGACAGATGCCCATGCTCCACCCACACTTTTAAGAGTTAGTGTTGGGTTGGAGGATGCAGAAGATTTGATTCAGGATTTGACCCAAGCGTTACTCAAGGGGTGAAATGTAGTGAATGTGTGAGTTATAATTGATTGTAGACACGAAGTTTTCTCTGTTATGATCGAATATACCAAGTATCACCTAATATATCCTATTAGACTATGTAGAAGATTTTGTTTTTGCACATCAAATCTCAATTTCAAGCATTTCTTTGTTTCTTCACTAATTATATGCTTTGAACAAATCCAATAGAGCCGAGAAACTTACTTATTTTCAAGCAATGTAATTACTACAAATACATCCAGTATGCCTAGTATTCCATCTATTTTTCTTTCTTTTTCTTTTTTAAGCATATAATCTATACACCAGCCCATACAGAGCCACCATTGGCATGCACATCTGCCGTAAGCTTTTCGACTTTTGCGTCCCAACTGACCAAATGGTTATACAAGGTTTTCACCTGGTCAAGATTCAAGATTCTCGGTTGCAACCACGTGACCACCAAAACCTGATCGATTTGGTTAATAAAGCCTCGGATTAAACCGAGCGAGAAACACTTGATAATCAAAAACTCCACGTCGTTTTCGGTAGTACCCGTGACGGAGCAAATCTCGGCAAACAGGATTTTTTTATCGTTAGTCAGCTTCAAGGAAATCAACTCCAACAATGCCATGATGACAATTTTTTCATGCAAAAATTGCTTGCGGTGTGCAAGTTGAGGCGATTTGGTGAATGCAATCTGCAGCCACTCGCCAAATTTCTGCAACTGGCCAGCGTTCAAGTTTTGAATAAGGTTGTAGAGCCAGAAAAACTCGTTATCGGGGCCAGAGATAGAGGTCAAGATTTCGTGAAGAATCAATTCACCGAAATTGTAGATTTTATCGCCCAACAATGCAGCAATACAGAGATCGTGGCAAAAGGCCAATTTTTCTTCCGGAGAAAGTGGGGCATCGATGGAAGAGAGGTAGAGCAAACCGTTGGTGTAGAAAAGATTGAAGTTTTCCCGGATCTTATAGTTTTGGCATTTGGTCAAGTAGAATGCCGCATTGATTTTGGAACTGTATTCATTTTGCAAAGTGGAGTCGAACTTTTCACTGACGGCGTCCAAAATTTCTTCAGCCTTTGAATCCTCATTCAAAAGCAAAGAATAACGGGCGATTTGAAGACGCACATATACAATTGCCTCGTCATCAGCAATAGCAGCGTCTGGGTTTTCGACTCTTCTCGAAGAAAACTTTTTCGTAAGTTCTGCCACAAGTGCCAGCTCCAAGCCAGTCAACTTTTCCAAACAAACACGCACATCATCAAATGATTGCAATAAGAAATCCACCACTTTAATCGGATTAAGTTTATTTTGAAATTGGGCCACAAATTGAGTGAAAAGACGGGCCCGCAACTCCCCATGTTTGGACTCTGGGATAGCGTATATTTCATCGAGCAGCAATGCCAACTGGTTCCACAATTTCCGCTCGTAGTAGTCTTCCAATTGATATAGAACAGTGGCAATATCCGAGTTCTCAACTTCTTCACGCAAGTTTGCCAACACCGTGGCCAAATCGTGGTCTATTTCCATTGCAGACATGATTGGGGATTATTGAAGATATTTTATTTTATTAAGAGAAATAAAAGGATTTTGAAATTCTGTTCTTCTTTATTTTATTTTATTTTATTTCCTCGCTTATAGTAGAAGCACTCTCAGGTTTGTCGTGGTTAGACCTTGGAACATTGTGTGGCGAGCACACGACGTGCGCGGCCCAAATCGAGATCCTAGATTTTTAATACTTCGTTTTACACCGACTATTTTTTTTTTTGTCTTATCAGACAAATAGATTTAATGACTGTATCTATGCGGTTTGAAAGAATCGGGGTTTTTAAAGCCACGTCAAATCATCACCTGGATCTCGAATTCTCCAGATTCTCATCGATTCTGAAAAGATAACTCTTCGTATATGGAACTGTAGATAATCCACTCCAAACATGAGTACATATTGAGTTCAGTTCAAGCCTTTGTCAGTCTACCTTGGTTAATTATGAAACGAGGTCAGCAAAATCATCCGTTTAAGCCTCAGCTAGAGTCTCGGCAATATGGTCTACGCTCAAGTCACCAGATGTCTGCTCCACATACGACTTAAGCTCAGACCAGTTGTGGAGATTTTCCTCAAAAAGCTTTTTGCCGGACCTCACCAAATCAATCATCACCACCAACCACTTTTTCTCCATCTTCAAAGTAAACTCCTCGAAATTGATCTTCAAACTTTCTGTGAGTTTGTTCATATCATCATGAAATAATCCAATTAGTTGGTCGAGCTTCTCCAACTCCTTCTCAATATGCTGCACACGATGCTGGAAGCTATGATTGAAATTTGCTGGCGGGAAGGCACTTGATTCATCAGTAATAGCTCCTGAACTGCTTGCATGAAGCTGTTCTTCCGATAATGAAAAAGAAGGTTTGTTTCCTCCAAATAACCCGTACCAGGATTTCTTCCCGCTCAAACCTTTCTTTGTCCTTTGTTTAGACTCGATACGTTGGATAGCCGAGCTGATTGAAGGACTGTTTATGTTCAAATCCTTAAGATGTTTGAGCGACTCCTGGTTATGACTCGAGTTGGAAAGTTCTTGGATTTTGCTGAACTTGAGTTTGTGCAAAAGCTTATACTGAAGAAGCTTGTACTTGTAAAACTTCACCAACTGCAATGCCGACATGTAATATTGGGCAAATTGATTAACGGGCTCCTCCCATTCCGGAATCACATGGTCGTGGAGAAAATGCTCATAACTTATGAAGTTTGAGTCCATGGTAGACCCAAATTTCTCAATGACTAGCGACAACTGGTTATTATCCTGCGTGATCATTTCGTGTACCTGTAAAGAGAAATTGTTGAGATTGCCGCCCAACTCAATGAGCACATCGATCATTTGCTTCAAATTGCGGATGTTCTTTGCGTTTAATTTATGGAGGTCTGAAAGCACTTTAATGTTTTGATGCACATTTCTTTCAAAATTTATGAGTTCCGGGGGAATATCTTTAAAGAAATCTTCATGATCTTGCAATTCCAGCGCATGGGTTTCCTTGAGATTGAAAACCTTGACATCGTTGTGCAATTTATGTAGATCGTTATTGATCTTACTAAGCGGATTTAAATTATCCTGAGATGTGACATCAAACCCCGGGACCAGCGGCAAAAGTAGATAGAGTCCATTTTGATCGGTGGGATTATTTGGGTTCGCAAGAAGAAGATTCTGCGGAAGAAGGCTTACAGGGGGCTCGTTGATTGCATTTTCCCATGAGTGCTCATAATTAGGATCGAGAAATTTGAGTACCAAAGCACAGTTTTTGAGAAGCGGGTTCGCGTCAAACACCACATCCTGAAGAAACTTCAGAAAATACCGTTTACGCACATCAATCACCGACATTTCCTTGCTGTTATCGATCGAATTGATCAAATACGTGAGAAGCGTATGTTTTTCAGGAATCGGCGGAATGATTACCGTGGGGAATAACTTGACAAGATTATCCCTGAGCGACTTAAATTCCGAGTAGCGTCTTTTCACTATCACTGTATCTGAAGCTGAGTTCTGGCCTGTCACTTTAAGCTCTATCAAATACACCACCACTGCACTATTTACAAGCCTTTCACTCAGAATCACCTGGATTTGAAGCCGTGGGTTATGAAGCATTTTCTTTATCTTTTGCGAGAGGCCAAGTGAATCCTTGACTATTGAACTGGCGCCAAAATCCACATAACTATCCTGAAGGTTTGTGGCATTTATCGTCGATTCAGCAATCGGATTATGATTATATAAATGCGTTGCATCCGGTAAGTTTTCTGCATTTGCCGTGGTATTATAAAACAGCGGATTGTTATCCTGCTCGATGTCGGGGAAAATGTCCGACTCGTCCATGGTTATAGTAATATCTAAGGATATATATAAATATAGTAGATAATAGACGTGAAAAGAAAGGGCAGGTTTGGTTCAATTTGTAGCAGCTTCTTGAAGGATTTGTACCTCTGAATTTCCTTCTTTTTCTGTTTGCTTCAGTTGCCACTTCCAGTCCACTTCCACTTTGTGTTTGTTTTTGAGTGCGTGGCTTTTTTTTTAAAGATATCTCTGTAGATAAAAAAGCCTGTATCGTATTAGAGGAGTGTCTCATTTGAGACTGTGGAGTTGTTTTTGGCCCTGCCTGCCCTGCTGCGGTATCTGCAGTATCAGAGCAAACAACCCTTAATGTGGGGCGGTATTTGAGTGGTATTGTATTCCGTTAAATACATTATTTTTGCTTAATCTTTGTTATTCTGGGTAGAAATTTCCAATGCTGAATAATCTCATGAAAAAAAAATGAAAAAAAAGGGCACCAATTACATTTAACTATGATTCAGAACGTCCATATCTCAATCCTTAATTTCTCCACCACCAACTGGTGCGGTGGCGCGGGGCCTTGTTTATCTACTGCCCTCACTCGGTCGATACAAGAAGTGAAGGTCACGTGCGCAACAATGATTAAGTCCACCAAGAGTGCCTTTGTTCAGGTGCCTAGTGTTTCCTTCTTCTGCTTTCAAGGAATTGATTGGTGAAATTTTGGAAACAAAAGGAGAAAATCACCCTGATCTCCTAACTTTTTCCAATAACTTGTTCATTATTTATAAAGCTTTGTTGATAGATGATGATTTCCGCATTGACTAATCATTGATTGAGTAAGTATCACGTGATATTGTATCGACACCAAGAGAAAAGTATACTTTCCTGTAAAATAGAATTGGATAAAACCAGGGTCTGACTGATAAGAGAGGACAGCCCTGTTTATATAAGTTACAAAATTTTACTAAACCCTGATTGATTATTAACAATATAAATTGTTAATAGATGCTTTGGTAGGTCAGTAAAGAAAAACGAGGAACAAATTTTTCGAAACAATTGTTCATAAGATTTAAGTAGCGATCTTTCTATGGCATCAGGGTTTAACCACGTGACAGTGTCCAAAAGTACACTTTTACACAAACAATCTTATAGCTTGACACAGCGACTGATACGAGAAAGCTTAATTGTGTTCAGGGTCCCACTCGCAAGGTCTGTGTGTATGCGTAACACTTTCTGCGGGTCCACACTTGCTTGAAAGTGTCTGATTACTTTTTTGCAACATACAGTGTCAAAGACAGATTTTTGTCCGTGATAACTAAATATCACAAGTGTTTGCTCTTTCACACATTAAAGTGAAAAGAAGCGGAATGGAAGAATCCGGTCACGTGCCCCGTTGCCCGTTGCCCGATGGCTTGGGCGAACGCACCCTGCAACCGGCCTAAGCCGCCCCGTTTTTTTCTTCTTCTTATCTCTTCATTTGTCTGGTTTCTTTTTCTTGATTATGATTTCATAAAAAGAAAAGTAAATATTAATATTTTTTTTGAAGATATTAGTTTCCATGGAAAACCAGGAGGGACGGTTCCTAACTTAATCACTAATTCTTCAAATAAGAAGAAGAATCTTGCACTTTGTCCGAGAACAGCTGAGGCCCGAGGGCGTGTACGAGTTGTCTGCAGTATTGCCGGCAATTACTGATAAGAAAACCCATACCGCGTTGCCACACACGCCCTGGCGAGCGCCTTGCATAGTAACAAAAAAGCAAACTAGGGAGAAAAAATAAAAACAGACTTTCTACATCGTAACTGTAGGGGTCTGCCCGAAAATGCGTGAGTTCAGTTTAAATTGTATCTAAGCTACGCAACACCCCCAAGGCAAAAATTCCAGAAGAAAAAGTAAAGAAGAAAGAAACACCCTGAAAAAGCATATTAACTAACATTTGGGTTAAGCATGAAGAGTTAAATCGGTGGAAAAGGAAAAGGAAAAAGTAAAAGTAAAAGAATAAAAAAAAAGAAGAAAAAAAAAGAAGAAAAAAAAAAACAATAGGCTGGATACGCCCGCGCGAAACGGCTGACGTGTAACGGGGCCAACATAACAGCAATGGACAATGAAGCTCAGTACAGTACAGTATACCGCGCAGCGGAAATGACGTGGGTACAGTATTTCTTTGGCCGACACCTGGGACAGTATACAAGGGCGCAGGAAAAGTTGGTTGGTGTTTGCTATTTGAATTGTAAGTCCTTTTATGATTATGTCAAGAAATTCTCTGTTTCCACAAGCATCTTGAAAATAAAAAAAAAGAAAGATTCAGAGAGTTATGCTAAATTTGACATGCCTTGTAAATATAGAAAACGGGTATATAGGAGTCCACCTTATAATTTCCGTCGGCCTTTTTCGCGTGTGCGTAAAACGTGGCCGCAGTAGGCCGAGTGCTGAAAACAGGCCCCACCCATGAACCCACTTGAAAAAGGAATGTGAGAGAAATCTCGTAGTGCTTCACGTCCACGAGTTTCACCAAACCATTATAAAATTTCCTAGGAAAAAAATACTTTGTTTTTTCTTTTCATTTATTAGGCTCCTCCTGGATCTTAAAAAAAAAAAGGAAAAACAAAAAGAAACAAACACCGCCTCAAACTCACAGGGCTCGCAATCTTTCCTATTGTTTAGGAGCGCTGGGCCACAATGTGATTTGGGCAATGGCACATTCCTTATTGAGAAGATTACGCACCGGCAGCAATAGGAAGGAAAAAATCCGAGACACTGGAAAAAAAAAAAGCAAAATCCAGGGCTCCTAAATAAAGCTTCTGTTTCGTTTTTTTTTTCTTTTCTTTTCTTCATCGTCCAACCTTCTCCAATTTTTTTCTTTTTTTTCCCTTTATTTCTATTTATCTCTGTCTACACTTATTTCTACGGGCGATTGTGGGAACTTTATACACTTATAGAAAACACAGCACACACCTTCCCCAGCCCAAAGAAGCCTGTGAACGGAAGCACATTAGAGACATAGATCGATCCACCCGGAAAAAAGAAACGCTTCTCCGAACTCCGCTTGTCTTTCGCTTTACCCCTCGAAATAAAGAAGGATTGAAAAATAATAATAAAAAAAAAGAAGGGAAGCATTTTATTTCTTTCCGCTTGATCCTGATCCACATCATTTTTATCAGTTTGATCATTCTTATTATTATCATTCCCATTATATCTTCCAATAATCGATCACTAATTCAATTTATATAACCACCCCATTCACCGAATATATCAGATCAAATCTACATCATCCTGAAAATGACAAATACAGCGTTATCGCAGAAATCGACCCGGCTCATAATTGCCGGGCTTTTTGCAGTGGTACTATTAAACGTGACATTTTTCTATTTTTTCGAACATTCGTCGGGCGGCGAATTCGATTCGTCCCTTGAAAACTTGGCGGCTACCGTGCCTGGCGGCAATGAACAAGATCCAAATAAACCAGCACTGGACAAAATCGTTAAGGCCGTATACAGACCGTATTACGATGACCGCAGAAACGGATTTGTGGTGGTCACGAGGCTGCCGGGAGCCGTGTGGGATGACAAGGATAAACAGACACTGAAATACCGCGAGTTGTTTACTCATCAAGAGGAAGAAAACATCAAAATCCACGAAATCTCACCGTACTTGGGTGATCTGTTAGCCGACGATGTGTGGGGCTCTCTCCAAAAGAGTAAGCTGCTGGAAAAGAAAGAAGCTGCCAAAGATGAGGCCAGCACAAAGAAGTCCAATCCGATTGTTGAGTATTCTGATTTTCAAAGTACATTCAAAATCTTTTTCCTGAATGTGATGAAACATATTGAAGAAAACAAGCCTTCTATCAACGGAATTAATAACGACGAGCACTATAAGCTGGCCAAGGAGGAAAATAGATACCCCAATAAGAACGGTAAAGCTCCTACATACGGTGGCCATTACCGGGAGTCATATAAGAATGAACCAGTGCGGACCAAAGAATATTTGGATTACTTCTTCCGTCTCAGTGACGACGAAACACGCGCCTTGAAGACTGCCCATGACAAGTACTTGCTGGTGATGAATAGAAAGATCCCGGAAAATCTCTTGGAATTTGGCCTGAAGGTTGGTTTCATGAAGGGCAATGGTATAATGTATCTTGGAGGAGGCAAATATAACCAGTTGGTATTAACCTCACTCTCTGTGTTGCGTTCTTTGGGCTCGGTTTTGCCTGTGGAAGTGGTTATGCCAAAAAACTCCGACTTCGACATCGATCTTTGCACAAATGTCTTACCCCGGCTCAATGCTAAATGTGTGGTGATTGAAGGTTTGGTTGCACCCGAAATAATGAAGAAAATCCGTGGTTACCAATTGAAAAACCTTGCGCTTTTAGTCTCGTCATTTAAAAATGTGCTTTACTTGGATGCAGACAATATCCCCATCAAAAACCCCGATATTCTTTTTGTCAATGAACCGTTCAAGTCTTCGCGTATGGTGATGTGGCCCGACTTATGGAGAAGATCTACTTCCCCAAAATTCTATGAAATCGCCGGTATCGATGTTGACCTCACCAGCCCAGAAAGAAACAGTTACTTTGAAGGAGATGGAAGGGGAAAATCCTCCGATCCAAATTTGATTTCTTACCATGATCTTAAGGGCGCAATTCCAGAAGCATCTAGTGAGACAGGTCAAATGATGATCGATAAGGAAAAACACTTTTCCACACTCATATTGTCGATGTACTACAACTTCTACGGACCGGATTTCTATTACCCCTTACTCACTCAAGGTGCTGCAGGTGAGGGCGATAAAGAAACGTTTATTGCCGCTGCACATAAGCTTGGGCTCCCATACTACCAGGTGAATGAATTCAACCGTGAATTTGGTCCTATTGGAAAAAATAAGAAGCGCGAGTACTTCGGTATGGGTCAATACGATCCAATTGTTGATTATTTGCAGTCAACGGACCCTGACCGCAGGCAAAAGCCGCAAAACGAATATGCAACTGATCAGCAGGATGAGTCAAAATATAACTATGACTTCCACTTCTTCAAGTCGAGCTCATTGATGTTTATGCACGCAAATTGGCCAAAGTACTACATTTCGGAGATGTTTGAGCGTAATTCGTTTGGCAGGGGTCCTAAGGACGGCGACAACAAGAGAAGAAGACTTTACACCGACTATATTCTCAAGGAAACTGGCAAATTTGATATCGAGTTGCAAATTATGAAACACATTGAGCAATGGGTTTGTGAGAGCAAGATTTCTGTTGACAGTGTGCCAAGCGCAGGAAGTGAGGAGCGCCAAAAGATATGCCAAGAGGTCACGGCGCAGATTGACTTCTTGGTCGGCGGCTAGAAGGGGAAAGAAATAAAGATGAAGACGAAGAAGAAGGAAAGGGGGGATACCTCGACCGTATACATAAATCGCTAATAGAATAATCCTCACTCGAGCCACTGGAGTAAAGTTGTGAATTGCAGTTGCATGCCGTGTTCTGCATAGATGAGACAGTAATGACGGAGCAAAAGCCGGATTTCTTCTACTTCATCCACCATTTCCAAGCGTGAGACACGTGACGTTTCTGCATCACTTATCCACGATTTATTGTCTGATCCGTAGCCACCAAGCAGCGCCAGATCTGTCAAGAATGATTTAAATCCAAGCGTCTTTTCAAAGAAATGTTTGCGTGATGCCAAATCCGGATATTTGGAAAATGTGAGGAGATCTAATCCTCGCCTACTAAGATTCTGTGCCATGGTTTCGCCAAATGCATCTCCTAGAGCCATTGGATCATAAAGAACCACTGCCAATTTTGTAAATAGCGATTTCCAGAATTCAAGCACGGCCGTATTTTCGTCTGGAGTTAGGTAACATAGCACACATTCACTAATGAGTAAAGTAGGCACGTTTTTGTCGAGAAAAGCAAATTTCGACTTTGCCTCGGTGTTTACAGTTCGAAGATCAAAGGCCACTAGATGATAATTTGTACAGTGCAAATCCGGGTCGAGTTTAGCCATTTCTTCCTTGGATCCTATCTCAATTGGTAGTTGAGAATCTGGGATTTGTAAGATACGACGGATTATTGGCAGTCTGCTGGCAGCGATTTTCTTGATCCGTGTCAGTTCAGCAAAATCGATTTCTGTATAGCTGACTGTTTCTGGGAACTGTTCCAAGATACGGAAAACACGGGTATCTGAGCCTCCACCTAAGCCAATAATCTGGCACTGGCCATATTCTTTAATAAACAGTGAAACCACACTATCGATTGCTGCAGTCCGTACATACGTGCCTCTATTAATTAACGGAAATTTGGGGCCGGCAAAAGACGTTCTGATTGTACGCCCAGCAGATAATTGCGTATATCCCGCACAATATTGAAGATTTGCTTCATAAGCCTTGAGCAAATCGGAAATAAACCGGTCAGGCGGCGAAAAATATCCTTTGGCATTTGCCGAGTGTCTGCAACTGAGAGCATCGAGATCAGTGGCCCGCACCAACTTATCTTTATTGGAAGAAGCGAGCATGTTTTTCTTTTTTTTTTTTGATGCTTGAGTTTGGTCTTTTTTAAAGGCCTGACTAGGTTTAATATGGGGAATGGGGACCGGGTCTCGCGCACTTTCGCCTTATTTTTTTCTACTTAATTTTTTAATTTTTTTTTTAAATTATCTTATCGGTTTTCTTTTTTCTTTCTTTTTTTTTTTCCAACTTTTTTTTTATAAAGCAGCACGATGGATAGCAGTTGATGAAACTAAAATTGAAACGGCTCGTCGGCTAAGGAACCTTACTGTAGTAGTGAAATGGCCCAGAAGCGTAGATCGATTGGAGCGGAATCCGGACGGGTGCGGTAATGCCAAATCCCAGCTTTTCCTTTTCACAACTCCGTCTAAGGTTTTTTTTTTTTTTTTTTCATTTATATATTCTTTCAGAAAGAAGGTGAAATCCACGTATACGGTTACACAAGATGGACTCGATCCTTTCAGGAATAATGTGAGAGGTTACTTTCTTTTACTGCACTATTAATTTCTTGCTAGCTGAGCGATGATGAAATCTACAGATTCAGAAATATGTATGGTACTTTTAACCGAGTTCCATACCAAAATTGTTCTGCCTTGAATTCAAAATCAATACAAAGTTGCTTACAACTTAACTAGTGGGGAAAACCAATATCTGCTTCCTCGACCCAATCTGACTTTATTTGCAACTCAGATATTTCATAATAATTATAAGTACTGACCAACCGGTTTTCTATTCCTCTCGTCCAGCCCAGGGCCCAGGGATCCAAAGTTGAGCCTCGGTGTGATATCATTTTATCCACCAGATAAGACGGTTCAGATAGCTCGAAGTCGTAAAAGGATACGAAAGACGAACCCTGGGACTTTGGTTTCATTAATTTGAGAAACAAAGGTCCCTTGGTTTTTCCGAAAATTGCACTAAGCTTTAATCCTACTTCTAAGCGACTTTTCAATGGAAATTCACTTGGTCAAGTTTTAAAACGTCGATCTGCTTTTGGAACATCGTTTTGCTACCGATGATATCGATGAATAAATCTAACTTCGCCTTTTGTGCATTTTGCTTGTTGATTTTTTCAGAATCTGGAATGATCTGTAATATACTTTCGTTAACCTCAGTTGCAAAAAATGGAACCTTCTTATAATTGATTGGTACTGTTTCACCTGGGAGAATAATATCGTCATTTGTCATATCGTACGCAACGACGTTAAATTTCCTAAGGCTACCACAATCAAAATGAGAGAAGAAGGACTTGGTCTCTTGATAAAGGATTCACAAACCTTCTTCAAATTACACACAGAGTAGAAGGTGAAGCATCAATAAGAAGAAAGAAATTATTAGACAATTTACTCCGTTGATATTATAGCTACACATGATTAATCTGGAAATGATTTCCTTATGCCACGACAAAGTATTAGCTTCTGTCTTCATATTATCTGATAGAGATCCATAATTCATATTCCTAATGCTCGTAGTGGGCTGTTTTTATCAACGACCGCAGAGAGTACATCATGCTCACGATCTCTTATCAAATTTACCAATACATATTACGGTTATGAGAAAAGCAAGGATTTCAGTCCCCAACATGAGCTCCCATTTTAGAAAGTCCCAGAATCTATTTTTTTTTTCTTGTTCAATTGATATCCAGCAATAAACCAAGTGTACGTTGGTCTTCAATAATGTCATTAATGGCACTCACTCTTTGAATGTATGCGTCAATTAGCTGCTTATCTCGCTCACCCCCACAAGAAAGTACCACCAAAAATCCTGGTTTTGTTTGGAAACCCAGCACTACTCTCATAAAACTATCCTGTCAAAAAAATTCAAAAAATTTCACCTATTAAAAAACGTGAATACTACTTTTCCCTTACATTAAAATGTATGAAGAAACACACTTGCGGGGTCCATCACGTGACTGGTTTATCTTTTTGACTTTCGATGGAAACTCAATACCAAAACTTTTTATTTATCAATGTATTTTCTTTTTCTATTTTGTTCCATTTTTTTCAAAAGATAAAGATTATTAATCACCTCCCTCTTGACTACTAGCTGTACCTTGCTTGAAATTCCCCCCACATATTATAACAGGGGACGTGACTTCGAACAGACTCATCAATCAGCTTCTGCATTTCTATTTTCAGCCATAAGAGCCGATTTGATGAGTAATTGCAAAAATATTTATTTTTTCTTTTCAACATTAATTCCCTAGTTTACTGTTTATCAACTCACCGGCAGATGACGCTGTAAAGATCTGCGGTTTTTGTCTCTTGCAATCCTTCCCCAATCAGCATCAAGATTTGCAATCTCTACTTTCGGATGTTTGGTTATTAAAGTCCATCATTCCCCACCAGAATCCATGAAAGAAGAGTAAAAAGTCCGAAACAATCCCAAAAATCATTATACCACCATCTTGTATTATTCATCCAATCATGTGATACGTCTCTAAATTACAACCATTACAACTTCTCCACTATAGCCCACCAATTATCCTTTTCGTAGCCGTGCTCCACCACTTTTCCACCTGCCTTTTCGGCATTGGCCACTAACTCGCCTTCTTTGTATAAGTGATAGTATCTATACTTTGTTTCCGTTGCAGGCCCTTCATCTGTCTTGTCGCTTTCTTCTTCAGTGTCCGTTTTCGTCTTTTTCTTTTGTTTTTTCTGGAGCACCCATGGAACCAAGATATCCTGGTCGTCACCTTCCTTATATCCCCTTCTAGACTTTTCCTGCTCAAGAGCCCAGCAGTATACTAGGAAATGACCACCTTTCTTGATTTTGGTGAGGATATGGCGAATAGCATCAATACGGCGCTCCTCGGTTGCAAAATGGTGAATCACCGCAATAGAAATGGCAAAATCAAATCTATCGTTTTCATGAGGCAAATGAAGCCCATCGGCCACACATAAAAGATGGGCATTGTTTGAGTTTTCCTGGGCGCACGTGACTAGCCCATCAGACCGGTCGGAGCCTACAATCACCAATTTCGGGTTCACCCCTAGATACTTGCCGTTTCCACATCCAACATCAATGCCCAAACTATAGTCTTTTTGGCCAAGAAGAAATTTCTCTACAATGGGCCATGGCTTATACCGGGTCAGCGAAAAATGCGACGCTATTTCGTTATACACTTCATGCACAAACTGCTGTTCCTGGCTTTCCGGAACGGCCTGTGTTTCTATAGGGACCGAGGGCACACCCATGCTGATTATATCGATAAAAAAAAAAAGAAAAGGTGTAATTTATAGATGTTAATGTGATATTTTACACCATCTAAAGACGATGCAGATGGAGGCCGAGGTGGGTGCTTGTGTGCAGGTCGCCTATATCAATGTCAAGCGACACCTTGTGTTTGGGACCGGTTTGTGGAGGGAGATATTTGGGAAAATATAAAAAAACGGTCTTCTTTTTTGATATTAGGAAACATTGTTCTTTCGATTCTTTAATAATCTGTGTGTAATTTCTACGTCAATTTCTCACGCATGAAAATTGGCGGAGTGTATTTAGGACGCGGTTTCGTGGTGAGGCTTGAGCAGAGGGCCCGGACTGTCTGTTTAATCTTGATTCACCAATGAAAAATGCGTCACATGACTATTGCCCTTCCATATATTTAGATCCATTTGAAGATAGAGGATTTCTGCATATTTCCTTTCCCGAAAAAAAAAAAAATAGATCTTGAACTTTGTTTGAACTTTGTTAGAAAAAACAAAAAAAAAAAAAAATAGAAGACATTTCCATGTATCTTCTCACTGTAGCCGTTGCATTCAGTGCATGGCTCATATTTCTGGCCCATACTAAACTGCCGCAAAAAATAGGATTGCATCAGGTGCAAGCTCTTCGGGATTTGGTGGCACATAATTTCACGGTATCGCAGCCTATTTCCATTGAATTTGGCGATCTTGGGTTCCGGTTTCCCGATTTGGTCGAGGCTGCACAGAAACAACTAGATTATAGACTAGCGTCCGAAAATGTGCCATATAAATACCCACTTTTGGATAAGCTTCCGAAATCTGTGGAACGTCCACCTTCAGAAACAGAACTAGCGCTTCGCCAAGAAGTGATAACAACTGAGGAGACTGATTTTTCAACGACTTTAGATAGCGTATCATATACTTCTATTGAAACAGAGACTGCACATACAAAACAGTTAAAGACCCAAGATATTCCCCAGTATTCGGTTGAACTCAGTTTCCAGGGCCGTCCGCTGTTATCTATGGATTTGGTGCTGCTCAGGGCATACATGTCGTATGACCTAACGTTTATCCACGAAAACGACTTGCCATTTTACCTCACGCAGGCAGTCTACGATATGTTGTTAAGGCCCGACTTGGAGATGTGGCATAAATTAAAGAAAAGCCAGTTTAAATTCACTAATGTGGTACGGAAATTGACCGTCAATTTTGTGGCTGCAGAGGAACTGGGCATAACACGTGATGAGATCACCCAGGCAATAGTCCAGCACATGCGGCGTTTCGAGGCGATTTCTCTGTTTGTCGATATAAAGCCTCAGTTGCACGTGCTTGATGTTTCCAAACGGCGTGCTGCTCCCAATTTGGTGCATAATTCAACTTCCGAAATCACGTTTTTCTACCTGACTACCATGCGGCCTTATGCCGACAAGATCCAGAATGTGCCATTATGGCACTTGGACCCCGAACCACGTGACTCGTTGCAAGGAGGTGATCAGTATGGTACTGAGTATCAGCAACGTGTGCGCCAATCTCAGATGGATACTTTTGATATGACATCGTTTTTTGAAGACGTGAATGCCTCTATTAAAAGTGCTATCCATTTACCTGAGGGAAGCTCAAATTTAAAGCTTTTGGCAGAAACGGCGATGAAACATTATACAATTCTGGGACTAGTAGAAACTTTAGACATGTTGCTTGCACGTGATTTGGTGGGCACTACTTACCTTAAAGTGGCCAAATTGGTGGACCTCATTTTGCATGAACAAGAACACGACTGGTCCTGTCATTTAAGTGAGGTGGCACAGCTCTTTGAAGAAGTGAAGAGTGGAGAGAGTTAGAGAGAGAGAAAGAGGGGGATTAACCGGAAAACTTTATCGCTTATTGAAATACCAAGATCAAGTTTTCATATGTCTACTTCGATTCTCAATTTTCTGTTTCCAGGTCAAAACTGGCTGCGAGACCAAACTTTGGATATGATAATTTGGGCATTGACTGCGCGTTCAATTATCTTGTAAATATGTTGAACGGAAGGGTTGTAGGGTGAAGGAAATCGTTAGACTTTTAAGGTTTTTTTGAGCGTGGGAAAACACGATATAAATGTAGATTCCATTTATTAGAAATATGTAAATATACACATACAAATATACTCCAAAAGTGTTACCTTCACTTTTTTTGACTTTCATTAATTTTCTGAATTTCTCAAATTATTGCGCGTTCTGGGGGAAATGATAGAAGTAGAATTGTTGACCTCTATTTTTAAAGCAAGAAGAAAGATATTCTTTCTTTTAAAAGTTTGTAGAAGAAAATAATAATAGGGAAGAAAAATAATCAAATTACACTAAAAAAAAAAGCACCAGTAGTTAGCATTATTTCTGGGACCTTGGTGGAGACAGGTCTTGTTAGGCAACTGCATACACTCCCACAACGAGTTCAGCTGCCAATGCAAAACTAGTAAATTTCGAATCATCCACAAACATTATCATAAAATCTTTGACAAGCAAAAGTCGGAACTACTCCTTTTCCAACTATCAGGAATCACAAGAAGAGGACAAACATAAAAACTCTTTTTTGCTCCATTCAGCCAAAATTTTAAACCAACTTTTAATTCTAGCGTGGACTCTTTAGCCTACCACTAGTTGATATCTTATAAACACACGAAAACACGTGTCTTACCGAGAATTTTCTAATCTATAATTTCCCATGAGCGATTCCGAGAGTATACACAGTGACGTGAGTCTTGACGAGGAAGATGAAGAATTGATCTGGCGTGTGTTTTACAGTCCTTTAGAAGAACAAACAGACGGAGACGAAAAGCTCACTGAAAACGGAGAAAATGGAGAAAGTGATGACGAGGAATTCTCGGGTCTTTCAGATATCGAGGACACCGCTTTAGTAGAAACATATAAGCGACTCAAACGGGAAAAGAAAGACGGGTCAACCGAGCTAGATGACGATGAGAAAAAACGCTTACTTATCACTTCTTTCAGTGATGATCAGATGGAACGATTTGAGGCGTACCGGCGCATGGCAGTAAACAAACCAGGCGTGAAAAAAATATGCAACAGTGTCTTGGGCCATCTGATTCCGCAAAATATCGCTGTGGTGATGGCAGGTCTTTCTAAACTGTTATTGGGCGACGTGATCACGAAAGCTTTTGAAGTGCAACAAAACGAATATAAAACCCAGCTCATTCTCGATATGGAGGCCAAGAAAAAACGTAAGCGGGACACCTTGCGGCGGTTGGCCAAGGGTGAAGAGGTGCTGCTGATTCCTGAGAAAAACCTTGAGTATATGGGCGACCACCAAATGCCGTTGACACCAGAACACATCCAAGAGGCCTGGCGTCTCTATCGTTTGGAAAACAGTGGTGCTTTTCCGGCTAAATGGAGGAGCCAAGGTGAAGCCGATGGTCTCATGTTTCGGTGAGAAAATGTAGGTGTTCTTGTTTGCTTTACTTCATAGAGAATGGGCTCTGAGCATATGGAAGTTTTGGAAATGACGCTGAACTATCCGTGTGGTATGTTACCCACCCTAAAGGACTTTTTTCAGGGTAATTTTACTGAGGATTACTAAAGGTGAAAGTAAAAATGATATCCCCTGGTAATGTGTCTAATCTAGAAGAATCAACGAGGATTTTGTTGTTTTGCTTTCCAAGGTTGGAAGCAAATTCTAGAAGAAAGATGTTCTGTATTTTGCTCAAAAACGTACAGTTGATATCGCAAATAAAGCTGGGAATTTTGTGAATTCACCTCTTCACAACACCAAAATGTGGATACATTAAACAGCCAAGATTTTCAGCTTTTGCTCGTAACGAAACTCAATGCATTGTTCACTTACTACGGCTGAAAGTATAAACAGCTTATATCTAAGAAGTTTGGCGAATTGATTAAGTTTTCATAGGGGATCAATAAACACGACTCTTTAAGAAACTCTTGATTATTGCTTACAGAAAGTTTACTTTTTTTTCTTTCTTTCCTATCAACACGTTTATTTCTGTAAGTCGTTTGCCAAAGATTGTATGTATATTCTATAGCACAAAGACTAGATTTTTAAGCTGCTCATACGGCGACGTTGAGTTTCGGGCCAGCCGGTCTTTGATTGCTCCTTTGTGCATACCCAAGTCGACGCATACATATTGATACGGTCAATGGACTCGCCCGGGTGTCTAATACCAGCAGGTTTACACTTAAACCCACATTTCTCGAAAGTCTTAATGTACCAAGGGTATTGTGCCGCCGAACGAAGCATGACTCTTCCTCCCGGCACAAGACACTCTTTCACGGCAAGAATCTCCTTTTCGGCATCATCTCCCTTAGGGTCAAACCAGTCCATGTGGTCCATGATGATGGCAATTGTGATGGACTTCTTTGCAAGACGGGCAAACACGTCGTTCAAAGTATCAGTGTGAAGACGAATGTTATCAATTGGTGCGGTGCCAGAACCCACCCCAGGTCTAGGCGTGGTGAGATTGCGGAAGCCCTTTTCCGTCAAGTAATCAGGGCAATTGTTGCGGTGATACTGACCTTTCAATGTCAAGTAGTAGAAGTAGTTATCGGAGGAAAGCAACGAGCGATGCACCACAGGTTCCAAAGTGTCCACCACATACTTCAACACGGAGTCACCCATCATTTCTGCCTGATTGGCTGGCACACCAAGTGCTCTCCAAAGGAAAATGGGATTGCCAATAAGAAGCGTGGCCACAAGTGGGTTGAAAAGTGCTGGCTTGACCTTGGTTTGCCAGATCCGGATCTGGTCC
This sequence comes from Metschnikowia peoriensis, assembly GCA_030573015.1. Classification (NCBI taxonomy): domain Eukaryota; kingdom Fungi; phylum Ascomycota; class Pichiomycetes; order Serinales; family Metschnikowiaceae; genus Metschnikowia; species Metschnikowia peoriensis. Next base: position 2,009 of record JAJMCO010000159.1, on the reverse strand, counting down.
TTCATGCTGGTGCACGCACACAATTCATCAATATGTTTGCCGGCGCCAAAAATTGCAAACACGGCTTTGGCCAAACGCAAAGCCCAACGCGTGGAACCGGTGTCATATAAACCTTTCCCCTTGACATCAAAAGTCTTTTCACCCTTGTCCATCCAGTACTGGAAAGCATGCGAGGATAAATGAGGACTCAAGTTTTGCAAGAGCAATTGACGGAATTGGGCAATTCTACCTTCTCCAAACATGCTCCAGATTTGCAGCTGCGAAAGTCCTTTGAATGAGGCCAACTTCAATTCGAGAAGATGGTTTTGGCATGGGTTCAAGTCCACGGCATGAATCTTGCGTGGAGGATCGGGCAAACAGGCATAGGCCAAGATATTGTCCCCGGCCGAAGTGATGGCCAAGACAGTGTCTTCACTAGAAAACTTCAAGATCTTATGGTCCTCACGTGGATCTTCCCAAGTGAAGGCATAGATGTACTGGTTGCGGAATTGTTGGTATTGTGGGTTGATTTCGTCAAAGTACACACGCCATGGTTGTCTTTGGTAGTAGATCGAGGGGAACGGCAAGCTTTTCTTAAAGTTAGTCAATGCAGCCTCATGTCCTTTACTAACTGCACCACCGTTGCCAGTATGTTTGATCATTTCGGAAATCGAGTACTCAGTATCCATGGTTTCATCTGAAGGAGCAAGATAAGGTGATTCGGTGGCCAAACAATTGATCCGGTGAAGCAACAGGTGCGAGCGAGACTTGTCACATCCAACCCACACATAGTAAGGGATGCGTCCAAGTGTGTTGTTGTAGGCATTCATCGACTTGAGTGTACCAAACTTATACTCCAAATAGTTTCTGCGGGCCGAGTCCAAAAACACACGGTCGGCCTCAAACCAGATACGCCAGAAGTTACGGAGTACCCACGGAATGTTTCTGTTGACAAGACCACCAAGCGTGTTGATGCGGCCCACCACAGTATCGTTGCTCTGAACTCCAAAATCCACACAAGCAATGATTCCTGAATCGCGGTCCAACAATTGCACGGCATGGTCAATGACTGCATTGAAAGTAGGGATCATCAGCAACGAGTAGGAGAATGTGAGCAAATCGGCCTTGGCATAGTCAATAGTGAAATCACAAGCGTCAGCTTCGAGCACGTGAACATTTTTGGCCCATGGCTTACCAGCAAAACGAGCTCTGGCAATCTCACAAAGCGAATGCGATAAGTCCACCAAATATACGGCAGCAAAGTGCTGGTCAAGAGGCAAAATCTCATTCATCATCTCGATGTTCTTACCCGTGCCACCACCAATGTCAACCCAGACCAAGCCGGTTTTACCTTGAGGTAAGTGGGCCACGGCCAATTTCAAACAATCCTCACGGCCTTTCAAAAGCACACTGCGGGTGGTGTCGTAAATGTGGGCCTGGTTTCCGTAAAACAGGTCTAATGCTTGTTGCTGGTCGCTATGTTTGGTGTTTCGTTTGGCAAATAATGGCTTCACAAAACAAGCCCAGATAAACACGAGAATTGAACGCACGAACTTCAGCACTTTTTGCGAGAGCACCATTGGTGCAGTCACAGCAAGCACAGAAAGGCCAATCACCTTAAAGGTGCTGGCGTCAAAGTAAAGTTCAAGCATAATTTAAAACTAAAGGCCCCAATATTCGGTTGAAGGCAAGAGCTCGGAGGGACGGAGAAGGTGATAACACAAAAGTATCAACAGGACCTGCAAGAAAGGTAAATAGGTCCGCCGTCGGGAAGCTAAGCAGTTGAGAGAAAAGAAACTACAAGAAAAAAACATTTCTACAATGGCTCAGGCGGGGGAGAAGTTCGGGCTATTTTATACGGAATTTGGGGTTCTGGTACTCGCCATAAATTAGTCTCACTTTGGGTGCAAAAATAAAGTGAGACGCCTGCACACGCGTGGGAAAACGTGTGCATGGGTACGGGCCCACATGGGTGGTGAGAATCTATGTGCCTCGCTCGCTCGTGACATAATTAATATAACCAGTAAATA
>JAJMCO010000158.1:0-28642 GCA_030573015.1 Metschnikowia peoriensis | reverse complement strand
CCGAACACGCTGAATATAACGCAAATTATCATAATCACCTCAGTGTTTTGCACGAGCTTGCTGCCGCCGATCCGGAGAACGCCGTGCTCCTTAAATTCATCGCTGACCCGCCCACAACAACGCTTCAGCGGCTAAAAGGATTGACCACGGGATCGCTACCTACATTCATTGATGCCGGGTCGAATTTCAACGGCGACGCGATCGATGAAGACAATTGGGTGTTGCAGCTCCACAAACACAAACGCCGCATTGCTTTTATGGGCGACGATACCTGGACAGCGTTGTTTTCCGACTATTTAAGTCCTTCTCTTAATTTCCCATTTGAATCGTTAAATGTATGGGATTTGCACACCGTCGACAATGGCGTGCTTGGCCATTTGTGGCCGCTTCTTCTGCCGGCCAACGCCCTGCGCTGGGACGTGCTCATTGGCCATTTTCTTGGCGTGGACCATGCGGGACATCGGTACGGACCCAACCACCATGCAATGAAGGAAAAATTGCAGCAGATGGACGCCGTGATCCGCGAAACCGTGTCCAAAATCGACGACGATACACTCCTCGTGGTTATGGGCGACCACGGCATGGACCGCACAGGAAACCATGGTGGTGACAGTAAGGATGAGCTCGAAAGCACGCTTTTTTTCTACAGCAAGAGCAAAAAGACGCGTTTCACGCCCAAACCGAAAGTGCCAGAACAAGATGTGGGTCTCGGTTTGGGGGAGCTGTACCGCGCAGTCAACCAGATCGATTTGGTTCCAACCCTCTCGCTTTTACTTGGCTTACCCGTGCCATACAATAATCTCGGGTTCCCCATAGAAGAGGCGTTTCTGTCTGAACGCCAGTATGCACAAGCCGTTGCACATACCATGCATCAGCTCGGTCGCTATAAGGCCAGCTCACGAGAAGTGCAAACAAACGAAATCCAGTTTGAAAAAGTTGCACCTGATTTCTCAAACTCAACACCCTATATTATGCTGGCCAGTGAAATACAGGCAAAGTTCTTGGACCATTGTAAAACGTTGTGGGCACGGTTTGACCTTGTTCAAATCGGATTAGGCGTGGGTGTATTGATGCTCCTGCTTCTGGTGCTCATCACTTACTCGCGTCTGATTCCATCGGTACGTGTACTGACAATGTCATTTGAGTTTATTGGCTCCATAGTAGCAATGTCGCTTCTTGGATGGGTGCTAAGCCTATCGATCTATATTGTTTTGCGTCCAGCATACGTCAACTTAAAAGCTTGTCTCCTCACGGGCACTGCGCTTGGAATATCCATTGGGTTCTGGGCCCCCATAATGGACCGTTTTAGTGTGCTGTGGCTCTGGCACCAGCTTGTCGATTTCTTTGTCTACAACTTCAACTCGTGGTCGTTGCTCAGCTTGGTCTTTGTCACGTGCCACTGTCTCGTGTTTGCGTCCAACTCGTACGTGGTATGGGAGGACAAAATGGTCAATTTTTTCGTGGCCACTTTTGGGTTCTGCTGCCTATACGGAACTTTGAAAACACCAAAGCCCCGCAGCCAGAAAATCTTGGGTTTCATGCATGCGCTTACGTTTATTGTGCTCACACGTATTGTGACCTCAATCAACTTGTGTCGCGAAGAACAAATGCCCTATTGTATCCCGACGTTCAAGACTACCAGATCGAGTGTTGCCTTGTTATATTTGGCCGCTTTGGTGCTTCCGAAAATCGTCAAATCTTTCTACATGCTTGCAGCATCTTACCATTCGGCCGCCCCCTTATGGGTCGAATCTGGCTTGGTCCTGTTGATGTTGATGAATGCCGTTTACTGGACCTTGGAATTGTGTGAAAATGATGCATATATCCAAACACATGCGGGCAAATATCTCGACCCGCGCCTCCTCAAATCTTTGAAGTTGGCGATTGCACGTTTAGTGTTATTCATTTCTCTCGTGTTGGCCAACTTTAGCTGGTCCCGTGGCCCACTTTGTGTGAAGATCGAGTTTTCTCAAGCCAATGCGGTCAATTCACGTCATGATGGTGATGGTGAAGAAGAAGAGGCTGAGGATGATGATGGAGGTGAACAAATGCAGTCGCAAAAACAACTGCAACAACCTGCGGCTACGATTTTGGGATACGGTAATGTATACGGGTCATCATATTTTTTGCTTGTTCTCAACTTAGCTGTGGCAGTACTTTTGGTGACAAAACCCGTGGGCGCCCTCTCTCTTTGCATTTTGTTGGTCCAGATTCTCACCCTTTTAGAACTCTATGATCTCCTTGATCTTCGGCGCAATATCATTGCGCCAGTGATTTTTGGTTTGCTTGGCTACCAACATTTTTTCAGCACAGGACATCAGGCCACCATCCCATCTATTCAATGGGAGGTTGGTTTCATGACCACACAAACAATTTTTTTCCCTTTCACCCACTTAAACATATTCCTCAACACTTTCGGCTCATTCTTAATTATATGCTTATCGGTGCCACTCATCACCTTATGGAAAATCCCACCCTCAGCAAAGCCCATCACCGTGCTTTCACAAGTGGTGACCAATGTTACGACAATACTCACGTATCAAATCCTCACCAGCATCATGAGCTTCTTATTTGCAGCCAATTTCCGGAGACACTTGATGGTATGGAAAGTGTTTGCCCCCCGCTTCATGTTAAGTGCACTTCTTTTGATTGTGCTTAACCTCACGCTCACAATATTCACCACGTGGTTTGCTACCGGCCGTGTTTTGATGCAAGTAAATAGAATCTTTGGGAAGTAAAAATTAGATAGAATCATGGGCCTAATATAGAAACACAGTCATACGATGCAATGAATTTGAAGTAGGTGAAAAAAGCTAGGAAGAATCTTCGATAACTCGATATCTTAAAATTCGGAAATAATTGATCATCGTAATTTTCACATACAAGTGTCGTTAAAGAAGGCAAATCATGTTTGGTGAGGAGATTTGAAACTTTTATGTTGTTATTTGATTTTCTCTACCCTCTGTTTGCTTTTTAAATTTCCCTTACCAAGTAATGGCCGAGGCAAGCTTTTGAAAGACATCTGATCTCTACGACCTTGAATTTTTTTGAGCAAATATATATCAAATATTATCCAATAAGCCATAGTAATAAACTCTGGTCTCATGAAAGCGTTACTATTGCAAAAAAAGAAAGTAGCTTTGGGCTCTACTTTTTTTTTTTCCTTTTTCCAAAAAGAAGTCAAGTCAAATAGCCTCGTCTAAAAATTATCAAACATCGTTTTAAAAAACGCACCTTGGATTCAATCAATTAGTATGACTCTTCCTTGTCATTGATGAATCATTATTTATTAAACGAACCATTCTCGGTCTTTCAGGGAGAGTTGTATTTAACAGGCAGTTATTTGGGTTCGTCCACGGTTGAATAAGACAGGCTGCTGGGAAAAAGAAAAAAATTAAAGAAAATTGAAAAAATTGAAAAAATGAAGCGGATCACGCAAACCTGGTTTTCACGGTCACTCTCTGCCTCCTCAGCCAAAAATATAGCCTGTCGTTTCTCGTGTTCAATCTCTACTAATACAGGCTAACTACATATTGACTCTGCCAGATGTCCACCTTCTTCCATCTACACGCCATCAAAAACAAGCAAAAAAGAATAAAAAAAGAAAAAAAAAAAAGAAAAAAAAAAAACAATAATAATAACCAATAAGCTGCTCCACGAAATTATAATGGAAAAACAATATATAAATCACCGACAACGGCCACCGGCAACGGCATGTCACGTGACAAGAAAAATATATATATATATAAACCTGGGTCCTGACGGAGCCGTGCCCCGAAAATCTGCTGTTATCGCGTGCGGATCCGCGCATGACTCAGCCCCCCACAGGCCACGTTATCTTGAAATAAAAGGCCCTTCATATAACACTAGCGAGAGGAAAAAAGAAGAAAAATGAGCCACAGTAATTTTGATTTTTTTTGTTCAACCTACACCGTGGAATTGAAATCAACGCCAGAAAAGGAAAAAAAAAAAAACTATCTTACTCATATAAACAAAAAAAAAAAGTGTCAATCAATTTATTAACTCACAATGTGCCGGTTTATGATCTACAAGGGTAAGCGCAAGATGACGCTTCTGGACCTTCTCACCCGGCCCGCACACTCTATTATCAACCAACTGTTTGATTCTCGCTTAAGACTTGATATGCGTAACCCCATCAATGGCGATGGCTTTGGCGTGGGCTACTATAGCGAATGCAAAGACGCGTGTGTTTTCCGAGCCATCACGCCCGCGTGGAACAACGTCAACCTTAACTCCTTATCTAGTTGTACTGAACTGAGTCTTGTGTTTGCCCATGTTCGGGCTTCGACACAAGGTGTGTTGGCAGAAACAAACTGCCATCCTTTCCAATACGGCAAGCTCTTGTTCATGCACAATGGCGGGATCCTGGCGTTTGGCCAGATCAAACGCAAGTTGGTGATGCACTTAGAAGACCGGTTTTTCCTTTTCATCCAGGGTTCTACCGATAGCGAATGCTGCTGTGCATTATTTTTGGATACGCTTGCCAAGATGGGCTACGATCCGGACGACGAGAAAATCCAGTTCTCTCATAAAGTGCTCCGCGAGGCACTTCTCCGCACTATAGAGCTCATTAAAAACTGGCAGGTGGAGCTCACGTCGGAACCTCTGTTGATGAATTTCGCCGTCACCGATGGCGATAGTGTGGTGGTTTCCCGCTACATCACGTCGAAAACCGACGAGGCCGCGTCTTTGCATTTCTCCACCGGACTGCGTTTTTTCGAGTACGAGCCTGGTCTTTTCAAAATGGAGCGTCTTAATCGGTCGCAGGATGTCATTTTCGTGGCCAGCGAGCCGCTCACATTTGAGCGTGGCGACTGGACGTGCGTGCCTTCAAACACAGTAGTATCAATCACAAAAAGTAACACGGTACTTTTGCATCCAATCGAGGATGAGTTTTACAATGCGAAGATGTCGGGTAGATCATCCGGTTTTGCCATGAGTAAAGGTCTTATTGGCGGCGTTCCACAGAAAACAGACACCAACAATGTGACCGAAACAGAAATGGAATCGCTTGTTTCCCACCTCCCACCTTTGGAACGTGAAGGAAGACGCGTGCCAGAACTCCTGACCTAATCTTTCTCATATAAATATGTATATAACATGTATATTATCGATGGAAGTTTATGGCTTCTACAATTGTGCAAAAATTCTAATGTGTCGTATGTATATGTGATATTATTACATCATTCGGGTGGAATGACCTTCATTAGCGTAATCTCGTCTCCGCCCCCCCAGAATCTCTGCTGAGGGCCATGGCATGTATGTTCTAAGTGGCACTGTTTCTGGCAGTTTTCTCCTCTCTCTTCTCTCTTCTCTCTCTATTCTAAGACCCTTTGCTGGCTGCTCGGGTCAACTTGTTGGCGCTCAGCTCATCAGCAATATCGCGGTCCTCATCACTATCAGAAGAACTGCTGGATGAATCGTCGCTCAGTAGTGCTTTGTCATGGTGGTAGCCTTGCAATTGATCGGTGACAAGCATGCCGCGCGAGTCGTACAATGAATGTGGCTTTTTGTATGAAAGCCCATCATCGTTTGGATCTATGTAGTCGTCGCCATCGTCGCCGTCATCGTCTTTCAAAGACATGTAATCGTTTCTATCAAACTCGGTGTCGCCCTCGTTCTCGCTGAACTCCTTCGCCTTGTTTTTGAGTGACGTCATGAACCCGCTGGACCCAGAGTTTGCTAGCTGCAGCGACATGTAGCTGGCAAAATGGTCATCGTCATCCTCCTCGGACTCGGACTCGTCGCTCGACGTAAACTTTATGCTTTTTTTATTCTGCTGCTCGTCGCGGGCCACCACATCAATGTCCTCGGTGAACTCCTCCTCTTTATCATGATTATCGTAGCCACTACCAATGAGGTCATGATCGATCGTGGAATCGAGGTGTAAGCCGGAATCAAGATCGCCGTCATCAATCAATTCGCCAGCACTCTCGTCAAACGTATGCGACCCTTCATCATCGTCAACATCGCTTCCGCCAAGAATCGCGTTATATTTCTTACGTGTATCATATAACACGTGGCTGACATAGTCCTCCCAAATCTCATCCTCGATTTTCTCGTCGATGTACTGGCTGACGGTATTGATCGGATAAAGTTGAATGAATTTGACCACTTCCTCGGCAATCAACGTCAAGTGGCCCATGTATCCCAATCTCAACCCACCATTTGACTCCTCGTAATCATTGCAAAGTTTTTGGCCCTCGGTGATGCGCACCGTAATCTTTCCCGAATGGAAAATATCAATGGCCAATAACTTATTGAATCCAATATCCATCGAGCCATTCAATACCTGCTGCACAATATCGAACACCACATTGTGGAGGAAATTGTTCCAGGGGAAATTGAAGAACATGGAAAGAATGTTGGAGATGATTTGAGTATCGTATAACGCGATCTTTAAGAAATCGCCCACCACCGGCTGTTCTCTCATTTGCTCCTCGGTCAAGTTGGCGTTTGCGTGCACTTCTTCCTCTTCGTCATCCTCAAAATTCGACGAGTTCTCGTGCAAATTGGCATTGAACGAGTCGATCGTATCGTTATAATCGGTCTCTTCGGAGCGCACTCTACGCTTGGTCTCGTGCTCGAATTTTTTCATCACCTCTTGCTCAGCATCAAGACTTGGTTTCAAGTTTTCTGCAGAAATGTCGATCGCCTCATTATACTTGAACCCGACCGGGTCAATTTCCTTCAATTTACAACGGAGTTCATCACGCACTCTCACCACATCAAAGCCCTTATTATCATTTAGAAGCGCCATGTTTGAGCAATGCAAAAGCTCGGCGATCAACTCGCAGATCTTGAACCTCTCAAACCCAAGCGGCTCGATTTCGCCAAATGTGGTTTTCAACGTGCTGTTTTCGTGCGTGTGCATTAATAACGTGTTAAAGTCGCCGATACGCCCGCCAAATACCCGGAGCAAATGGCCCAAGTAAATCGGATCGCGGCCGGTGGGCGGATGGCTTTCAAGCGTGATGTAGAGGACCGGAAGAATATCGTAGTCGGAGTTGTTTTTGCGGATAATCTCAATAATAATGCCCACACCATTTCCTAACGAGTAGCCTCCCTGAAGCATGATGTCACAAAGTTTGGCCATGATCTCGTGCGACACAAGTTCACGGGTCAATTCGTTTGGTCCAATTGTCGAGTTATCGGTGGTTGAGTTGGCGGAAATTGTGATCAAAGCTTTTAAGAAATCGGCAGCACTAGACTGGCGTGCCAACTGTGCATCTAATTCAGCGGCAGTGGGGTTTTCGGCGCTGTGCAATGCATCCACAAGTTGTGGAATCAAGCCTTGCAGCTGGAGGAAATCGATGATCCCCGTCGAGTTATCGGGCTTATCGGTGGAAATGAGTTTGAGCAAGAAATCCATGAGCGGCGGATTGGCCAAATGGCGAGTGAATTTGAGCACCAACTGCGGCTGGTTTTCAATGAGATACGTCACCATTTCCTCGCACTTCATGTCCAACAAATGCTCCATGATTTTCATGAAATACGTGGCCAAATTGATCGACAAGGGCGGCTCGAAGTCAAGAATCAGCCACAACTTATTGAGGTTCTGTGTCGACTCCATCACCGTATCTGTGAGCGACCACACATCTGCACTCAAAATCTCTGCTGCCAAAGTAGCATACCGCGTTCTACGTTCTTCAAACGTTTCTTTGTGCTCATCCTCATCCTCTTCTTGTTCTTCTTCTTCTCTATCTTCTTGGATTTCTTCTCCTCTATCGTTCTCGGCAGAAGCGTTGGGATGCGAATCTGGCTTTTCTTTATCGCTGCTGGTTGAATCTACCTCGTTCTCTTTTGTCGAGTTTTCTTTCGATCTCGAACCGTCTTTTTTCAGTGCCTCCTGCTTCACATCATCGTTCAAATTGAGCCGGCGCAAACTCTCGTCAAGCTCGTCGCCGCTCAAGCTTTCCAGAATAAGAAGGTCGGCAAGCAAATCTATCACAGTGTCGTCCCGCAAAAACTCCAATAATGGCGTGTTGTTGGACATCAATTCTTGGAGCAAGTCGCTTTCGTCAAGAAGCTTGACGAGCGTATTAGCAGCAGTGGCGGCGGTTTTCTCCTCACTAGAAACCGCATAGTTCTCGAGAATCGTCGAGATATTCGACAACGATGTGAAGCCGTTATTTAGTTTCCAGAATGACGAGGACATGATTTTTGTTCTTTCTTTTCCTAATTTTCTATTCCCTTGTTCTCGGCCGTTTCTCTCGTTGCCCACTTCCTATTTCTAGAAAATCAATCAAGTAAAAGAATATGTAATGTATGTATAAAATGGCGATGGGTTTCCGAGTATCCACGAGGATATGACTGGCTGTTTTTCCGTGAGCAAAATGTGAAACCACCCAGATCCTCGGTTCTGGTAATGTGGTGGTCCTGATTTATATATATAATATATATATATAATATATGTAGTTTGTTTTTTTTTTTTGTTTTTTTTAAACGGGAAAATGTGTGGACGATGCAAGAATATGTCAGCACGGGTTCTGGTGCGTTGGAAAGCGAACGCGGAAGGACGGGGAACGTCCAATAAGTGGAAACGCTAAATAGGCAACGAAAAAAAAAAAATAGTTAATGAAATTCGGAGACATAAAATAAAGGTTGGGGTCTAGGAAACACACCGGCCAATTTTATATGTATACATCTTGTTTTGGGTAGTTAAAAACTCCGGGAATTCTATTTTGCCCTTTCTTTTTCTTATTTTTTTCCATCCTTTCTTCTTTTTCTTGCTCTTTTTTTTTTATTACTTTTCTTGTTCCATATATTTTGCAGGCAGCACTGAGAGGGTCGATCCTCGCCAAGTTATGAGTTGGCGAGAATCTGGCCGGTAAGTCTAATAGAGGAAGGGAACAAACGCAGCAACAAAAGATTAAAAGAAAAAAAAAACATAAAAATGCCTTAAGTCTCTCAGTTTAATTTAATTTTTTTTAAATTGAGGATTCAAAAAAAAAAAAAAGGTTTAATTACAATAAATGCCACGGCAGCAAACGAAACGAAAGTATTAGAAATGAATGAGAAACAGCTGCGACGATCGGCCTCGGATGTGTCTTGTGTGCAGGAATTTTCGTTCTTTGCCTCGACGTTGCAACATGCATTTCTTTCTGATTTACTCTAGTCGGCCTTAATTAGTAATATATATTTGCGTCTGTTTGTACACAATTTTTTTGTGAAATTTGTTTCACACAGCATTCAGGCAAAGTTCTAGCACATATGAATATTCCTAATTAAGGGTGGGGCAAAATTACCGGAGCAGTTCTGTGCGAGTCGCGAAAGTTTTTTTTTTTCTTTTTATTTTTCTTTTATTTTTAATTTTTAGCTCCAACAAAGGTGGCCTTGAAAAGCTTCCAAACCTCATTGATGAGTTTATAGGATTTCAGGTATATAAAAATGTCAATTGTGTTCACAAAGGTGAGAAAAGAATTAAAAAAAAACTGAAATCGACTTATGAAAACTGTATTCCATCCTTGGCCCTGGATCGATTTTCTATACCCCTGTTTTTTGGCCTTGCTGCTTTACCTCCGGATTTATCAGGCGGGGACAATGAGAGAGGCAGTGCGCTTAGAATTTGGGGCCACGCGACCAACTGCAGTTTGGGGGAGTCGGCCCAAATCTGAGATCAAACGGCCTGAGGGTGTAGGGATGTAGTTAACGCAGTAAATGTCGCACTACGATGGCAAATCCACCTTTGATCGTAAAAATCGTGGGAAGTCTGCGATTTCGCAGCAGTATCGTGTAAATCCCAGAAGTAATTATTCCCCTCAGAACACAAAAACTTCGAGATCTTATCGAATGTTTAGCCTTTCATATACAAGAGGTGTCGCCTCATCACTAGGAAACATGGTTCAATTATCACGAAGGTTCTTGATACCGGAAGACTAAATAAATACAGATTCTTCAATCATCATCTTCTTTTTTTTAAATTGCTCCATGTTGGAATTGATTCTACGATAATTAACGCGACGAAATCGTAAATGTTCTACGATAAATATCCAGTATGTAACCTGGTAATTATCTAATGTTGTACAGCATCAGATCAGTCCTCAGTTTTTCCCAGATTTTTTTTTTCTTTTCACTCTGATTCATCAGATTCTAAACACTTAAACACTAGCGCAATTCTCGTGTATAATACACTTCGTCCAAATCGTAAGAGCTCAAACCTAATATTTCTGAGGTTTCTGCTTGAGGTCACACCTTCCTCAAAACCGGCTAAATTAGCTTTGAAATTGCTGAAGTGAAGTTCTTTTTGTTCCGGTACTAGCACGTGTATGTTTAATATATAAGATCTTTTGTGGAAAAAGAAAAGTCAAGCAGAAATTCTTCTCTATTGTAAAACTCTATTATGTGTTGTTTTCATGCCAGCATTTTCCTTTTTGAAATACATATACAATCAAGACATACCTCGAAAAAAAGAAAGTAGGTTCATCGTGGTATTGTAGTTCTTGAAAAATTGTTTTCGCAACCGGAAATGGTTGCGACATCAACGCACTCAAACCCGCAAAAGCGGGTATTGTAATGGCTTAAAGTGGTATCTTCATTCGAATAGAAAGAGCTTCAAAAGACGAGAATTATTGATGAATTTCAAGCTAAGATCTGAAATGCTGGATATCGCCCACACGTACGATCACTTTACAAATCTCCTGTTATCATCGTAAACAAATTTCCGATGCGATTCAACCAAAACAAAGAGCCCAAAGAAAAAGGGCTGTCAAAGTTCTGTGATAAATTGCGGAAGGTGAGATATATTACTTCAATTCTGGTTGAGAAAAGAAATAATGTGATGATGATAGGATGGATCAGAAGCTTCGCACCTACGATCATGAAGATCCGTTAATTATCGTAAAAAAAAATCTAGAGTGAGACGCACTGTTACTGGGTGTAGCCCGCAGGCCAGTGCCGAGATTCAAGAATCAAGTTTTTGTAATCGGTAAACTAGAAAAAAAAATTAATAAAAGTTCGAAAGAAAAAGAATAGGTAATTTCAAATAATCGTATAATTTTATAAAAGAGATTCCATCAATTGTGCATTTTTGAAAAGCATAAATGATCGCTGTTAAAAGAACATTCGCAAGAACTAAACCTTTTAAATGAAAGTTTGAAAACACTCATCAGGCTACAATTTAACAAAGGCAAGAATAATTTCACAGTCCATGTTCGTTAGAGAATCCCGCAATATAAATAGAAATAAAATATCGTTCTAACCGTAGAAGTCAAAATAATCTCGAGTCATCTCGAAATATCTTTTCTTTTGCTTAATTTTAATTTTCTTCACTGACAAAACTCGAGGTGCCTCACAGAATTAAAAAAAAAAAAAAAAAAAAAAACCTCTCGCGAGCCTCACATGCAGGCACACCAGAAACCACTTCAGAAATTTCTTTCAGTAATCTCGAAAGTCTCAAATTCACCGAACAAAAAACCACCACTAAAAATGTTGAGATCCATGTTTATGAGTGGTGCTCGTCACCTTTCGGTTTCTGCGCCACTCCGGTCTGCCGCTGCAGTCTCTGCGGCCGCCTCTGTGTCGGCTCCAACTGCCAGCAAAACGTCGGTGCCAGATTTGAAGTTGATGAAATTTGACTCGAATGGACTGAAAGATTTATACGCCATTTGCAAGATCCACAATATGCCCTATTTGGTGACTAAGGGTGACAAGCTTATTTTGCCATATAAAATCAAAAACCACAATGTGGGCGATGTTTTAAAGCTCGATCGCGTGGTTACCCTCGGATCTAGAAACTTCACATATAACGATGATAAGGGAATCCCTCAAAATGCGTTTTCCTTGACGGCCACCTTGACAGAAATCACCAGAGAGCCTCTTTATCACGTGTACAAAAAGAAGCCTAGATGTAGAAGACTCAAAACGCTTGATGTTGAGCCTTACCAGACCCATTTGATCATCAACGAGTTGAAGTTGAACTAGCATTGTAAATAGTTAATGTATATTATCGGACGAAATGATTTATGTTTATGTAGAAGGGCGAAGGAACGAACCATGGAAAGCAATAACTCTAAATCTACTTGTACTCAGATAATGAGGTGATGCGCTCACCTTTGTGCTACTTTCTTGCTGGGGTTGTTCTTGATGATTTCACTGAGTCTGGTTTGACAGAACTTGAAATCTTTATCCACCCTCATGAAGTCGTGATCCAACAACTCAGCAGCTGTGGGCCGTTTCTCAGAATCAATTGTGAAGCACTTGTTCAAGAAATCTTTCGCCTCCTGGCTCACATCCGCAGGGATTGGGGGCGCCAATTTGGTTTTTCCTAATTTGTATATCGCACTCACCACCGCTTCGTTCGACCACGGTCTTTGCCCAGCAAACATCTCTAGCATCACACAACCAAGCGACCAGATATCCACCTTCGCACTGTATCCCTGTTTCTTTTCCTCAACCATGCTATGGATGACTTCCGGCGCCATCCAGAACACTGTACCCTGCATCGACATCTCGGCATTATTACTATAAATATCCTGTGATTTCTTTGATATTCCAAAGTCGGAGATTTTGCAAACTCCATCAATCTCAAGAAGAAGATTATCTGCTTTCAAGTCACGATGAAGAATCCCATTTTCATGAAGATACTTCAAACCTTCGAGAACCTGCCTTGTAATAAACTTGACCAATGGCTCATCAAATTTACCGTATGTCTTAAGACATGAAGAAATGGACCCACCAGCAACATACTCCAAAAATAAACTGTATGTTTGTTTGCTCTGTTCAAATCCCAAATACTGGACAATGTTGAGGTGGTCCAAGTCCTTCATCGTCTCTACCTCTTTATGAAATGCATCTAAACCGTCAGAACTGGCCTTTGTGCTATCGGTCACATGAACTTGCTTAACTGCCAACATCTCACCAGTTGTCACGTTAAGCGCCAAAAAGACAGAACCAAAGGACCCACGCCCAATGAGCTCACCTTTTACCCATGCAAATTCCTCGCACGATGTATTGGCGATCTTGCGGATTCTACCCACAATTCCTTTTTCAATATCATCGGACGTGACCTCAACAACTTTCTGGCCCCACAATTTTGTGTTTGCCCTAGTAAGAGCACCACGTTCAGTTTGCGTAGTTTCTTTTCGAATTGGTTTCCCCGAATCAGACTCTTTCACAGCCCTTTGACTCGCCAAGCGCTTTTTGTATGCTTCATGTGCCACAGCCCTGATTGTCTTCATCCGACGACGAAGACGGGGCCCATCTCCGTAAAACACTTGATCATCTGGTCCCTTCTCGGGATGAACAGGCGAGATATTTGCATTGGAAAAAGTTCGTGAAATCGGCGGCTTTCGCAAAGTAGGTTTAGATGCTTCAACCCCAGCAACAGGAATAATGTTGGGGGAGTCAGGGTAGGCATCAATAATGGGTTTGTCCAAGATTGTGTTAGGGAAGTATCGTTCAAGATTATCATACACTTCATCAACCGAAGGTCTCATTTCCATCTTATCCTGTTCCAGTATCAAATCGTTTATTCCCATTGCTGCAGCAGAGAGAGATGGTTTGATTACGGGTACTTCTTTCACAGGCAATTTTGGAGTTTTGGTTTGGAGAGGCTTAAAGAAGACATCATCATCATCATCGTCGTCATCGTCGTTATCTCCATCTTCGTCGCTATTATTTGCACTTGGGTGAGAGGGTAGTTCAAGACTCGGGGCGTCACTGAAATCGAAAGTTTTGGCACCAATATTTAATGTAGACCCGCCAACATGTGAGCTGCGGAAGGAATCGATACTGTCATTGGACAAGTGGTAGACTTCCGAGCGATTTGAGCCCGACAGAACACTCAAACTTCCGACACTCTTTTTCACTTTCAAAGAATTCGAGGCAGTAGGTGGCGGAGGAGGAGCCTTGCGGCGAGCCACAAAGCTTGCGCCCTTTTCGAGGTCCAGCGCAGAAGAGAGGGCGCGTGTGGACCTCGTCCCAGACCTGGATCTTATTGTTGTGGGCGAAGAAGCGGCCTTCTCATCTTTAAGTGCATGAATAGTCGAGGCCGAAATGGGCGAAACGGACGAATCTGTAACTGACAGCGAATAGATATTGGGGATCAAGCGTGGTGCCTTATTTTCTGTAGGGTTCATTCTTCTCTTATCAAAATCAATTTCTCGTCCTTCTCTTCGAACAATCGTAAATGTGCTGGGTGAACCACTTGGTTTATCACGGGAGTCAGTTTCAGAGGAAATAGCGGGATGGGAAGTATTGATGAGAGGGAGTCCACGTTTATTGAGGGCAGGATTGGCGGCATTGACCTGTTGTAATCGTTTCAGTTGGGGCATGGAAAGATTGATGGGATATGCCCCATGAGGAACACGTTCCAGTGATCCTAACAGAGATAAAACGGGCCGCTCGATATCTTTGGAAGGCTTGCGCGGCGGTTTGGTCATATCCTTAAAGTTCATATAGTCCATGCCTTTATCGTTTGAATGTTGGAGTAAATATTGCGGTGTTTCTGGATACATTTTACCACCCGCCAGGGTATCAAAAGATTTGGAATCGGATGATGTGCTGGAGAACGTGCCATGGCGATCCGGGGAGCGGAAACTCTGTTCAATCTTCAATTTCGACACCAAGCCTTGCAGCAATGCCGAAAGCAACAACTCGTGCGGAAGAGCGGCACCACACTGTGAATCAAAATCGGTTAAGTGGTATGTAATCTCGCCGATGTCAAGCATATCGAGTTTTTGAATAAACTTACTGCGCAACAATGACATGTCTCCTAGTAGCTTGGCCTCTAGTGGGAAAGGGACAAAAGAATGGTTATCGCGAGTGAGCAAGATCGTTGCAATCACATCTTCACTGGTTTCTCTTGGCAGAGGTAAAAAGTCCCGGTCAAACACATCCTCGAGACTAAGACGGCGTGCCAGCTTTAGACTTGCCGTCATACCACCATTCGCTGACTGATCATCAGCATTGATCACATTGAAACTCTGTAATGAATTGGGGGATCTGGCGGAAGTATCAGCTGGCTCTAATTGTAACGATGTCTGAGATCCTCTGTTCACAATTTCCGGCGCTTTTGGGGCCGCGGAGTCAGTTTTTTTATGTAACAGGAATCCACTGCCCATGCGTTTATGGGAGAACTGCTTGCTTGAGCCCGGATTTGACTGCACCTGTTTGACAATCCCTGCAGCCTTCTCACCACCATATTTGCGTAATGTACTCAAAATACCGCTTTTCTTAAACCCAAGATTGCTCAGACCCAGCGATGCCTCACCGGCCGCTTTGCTCCCAGAAGAAGTAGGGGCCAGCACATCTTTGTTACTGTCACTAGACGAGAGACGTGCGTGTTTGCGGAAAAACTTGCCGTGCTCCTTAGGAGGCTTTTGCGGTGTACCCAAATCAATGTACGAAAATGGCCGTTGCTTTGTTGACACGGCAGGAGTGGCGGACTGGGCCCAAAGCGTCGAGGACGATTTCCTATTTTCAAGCTTACTGTATGGATCCAAATCAAGATACGCCAGCTGTTGCAGCAGCGGCGGTAACAGCAGCAAAAACGGTGGTGCCGTGCCTGAATTTGCTGAATTTGCCGAGTTTGCCGAGTTTGCCGAGTTGGCAGTAGCCATATCTTCAACCCCCAGCGTTTGCAGTAAAAGCGCAATAAATCGGCTCACAGTCTCCGAGTCTCCATCTGGGCCCAAAGTTTGGCTGAGTTGGCGCCACACGGCTGAGCCGGCGTCATAATTGCCCAATTCCAAAAAACGGTTCCCCGAGATTTCGTTGCGCCGGAACGTGTTTTTCCACGTCTCGGGAAAACCATTTGTATCGAGCCACAGAATCACAGATTCCATGCCCCAACGAGTCAGCGAGTTTGCCATATTTGCCTGTGTGCTCATCACGTAACGCACAAATCGTTGTTGTTGTTGCTGGGTTTGTGCTGAGGTTAATGTAGATGAAGAAGCCAGCGAAATTGCCGATGACTGAGAATCCTGACGATCATGTTTGGGCGGATATGCCGGGAATTTCTGGGCCAGATTTTGATTTTGATTTTGATTTTGGTTTGTGTTTATGTTGTGGAAAGGCGGTGTGGCAGAGAGAGGATGTGTTTTAGCATTTGCTGCTGTTCCTGTCGAGGCTTTAACGCCAGATTCAGGAAGTGTCACCAGACTCAGACTATATTCGTAAGTACCGATAATCTGGCCGATTGGATTTGAGCCAAGCAGACTGGCAAGCAGTTTCGGCGGCAGTGCTTGGGGCATGTTTACAAACGCATCATTGGCCAGAGATTCTGGTGCTAAAGACACGTCCAAAGGCATAGATCCAGGAATGCTTACGTTGGCATTTTCTGCATTTTCTGGAGCAGAAGCAGCAGAAACAGCAGCAGCACTACTATCAGTATCATGATTACTCAGTTTGCCCTCCAAATCAGTAGTAAATTGGGTACGTGCAGGCGAGACCTGAAGCACAGAGGCATCAGCCGCCGAAAAGCTAAACAGATGCGGGATTAAATCCAGAGGAAGCAGCAGAAATGCCGTTTTTTCCAGCAACAAAGGCGCAGGTTCGGACGGACTTTCAACCTCGCTCGCCGGTTTTAGCACTGGCGAAGACAGCCCTGTAGAAGGACAGCTGCTGTGGCGTTTTCCGGCGGCAAACTGACTTCGAACACGACTTACGGACCGTGAGAGGGGTTTGGACGCGTAAAAATCCGGCAGCGGCTCGCTCGCATGTGGAGAAAAGTCCAGCAGAGTTCTCAGCGGCAACGGAGGGCGCAAAACTCCTTTCCCGAGCGAGTTAGAGCCAGCAGAAGCAGGCGAGACCAGGGCCACTGGCGGTGAGGGCGAATGCGGGCGTAAACTGCCCGAATTTTGCCCAGAAAAAGCGGGCGGCTCCAGAAACACAAACCCGTCGGGACTAGAGTCCGAGCGGGGAGCAGCAAGGCGTGGCGGGTGTGTTTGGCGCTGCACTAAATCGTCAGAAACCACTCTGAGACCGTGGTTTTGGGTGCGCAGGCCCGGGCCTGGATTTCGCAGAACTGGCGTTTCTGGGGGCACCCGGATCCGGTTGGCGTCGTAGGTGACGGAGTTCCGTTTGGCCGGCGTTTGCATGGACGGAGAAAGGCTGGAGAAAATAGACACAGATGTTTTAAAATTTAAGCTTTTTTTTTTTTCCTCCCGACTTTTGCGTGCTCTTTTAGTGTGCCGAGACGTGTTGTTATGGTGGTGGATTTCGCGGGGCCAGACTTTAGGGCCAGAGAATGAAGTGTGGTAAAGGCTTGGGGAAAAAGTCTGCTACACGGAGAAATTGTAGAAAGTCAGCAACGTTCTACACTAATTGTGTACTAAAGAATATATAAAGGGAGTGAAAAAGCAAATTTTAAGAAAAAATTGTAGAAATACTCTGGGGCCTATAATTATTCTTTCATGCTGAATTTAGGGCCAGAGGCCCCGTCGCGCACTCCCCTGGCCCCACCAAACAAAAAAAAACATTAACAGAAGACCGTGTCTGGCCCTAAATGTAAATACAGTCTCTACTATTTTCGGATCACTTTGAATATCGAACAAAAAAAAAAAATATAGAAGAGAAGAATTTTTTTAGGCAATGCCATGCATCAACCGCCGCATCTTGTCCAGGATATCTTGGCCAATCTCCATTTTCTCCGCAAATCGACTGTTCGTCTGCTGCAATTTGAACATGTCTTAACTCAAACATGGTCCCAGCTTTTGCAGCTTTTAGCACCTCGAGAACATAGTCAAACTTTTGAAATCTCGTGCTCTGCATTTCTGCTGCTTGTATTGAATGCATTCACCGAGAATTCGCCGTCGAAATTCGGGGAAGTCGACGTGACATACACGCAGGTGCTCCATTTTGTAGAAAACGGACCAAATCACGCTTCTGGATCCGATTACGGGGCCCGTATTTTGCAAACAAAGCAGTTTTTACAGGAAAAACACGATATTGAACGTGTTCCGGGGCTTTTACGCCGCGATCATGCCCAAGTTCTCGCGTCGTTTTTGGATTTAGTGCTGCTTATAGGAGATTCTCTAAATAGGGCCGAAAATGAGGTTATGGATTATTGTTGCCGGTGTCTTTTATACGAGGCTGCTTCCACAAAAAGCGGTGGCTTTCAGCTTGTGGATGCCGATGTCGATACGGAAAAATTGGTGCTGGCTATTGATAATTATACTGGCCCCATTTCGGGAAATGGCCACACTTTTCCGATACTTGGGAACGGCCATGCACCAACCCAACCTTTACATTTCCAATGCTCCGACCCAAATTTCAGTAAATTGTACCTGCTTTTCGTCCAGCTTGCACTTCATAAACAGGCCCCAGAATCGTATGAGGAAATATGGCCTTATGCCAATGTTATGCTTATGTTATACAAGCAAATCACGGCGACTGAGGCCTTTCTGCCATTAGATGAAACCTCAATGGATGCAAGAATCATGGACTTTCTTTGTGGCTCAGAGTCTATTGTTGGAATTATTTCTCCTGCACTTCGAGACTATGCATTGGAGGTTCTTTTGATGGATACAGAAGGTGAAAATCGGATGGAAATCCCGCAACAAGCCTGGGATTCAGAAGATAGTTTATCGCCACAATCGCCTGTCTCACAAGCATTCACAAAACCCGAGCTCTTGGCGCTCGTGGCCGATTTTGAAACGGTGGTTTCCACATTAATAGAATACGACCGGCAGATCGATTCTTCGTTACCTAAAACGTTCTGCAATTACATCTGTCTTACATACGAGGAATTTCCAGAACTGGCCACTGAGGACGACTTCCGTTTTATCGATACTGTGGTCACTACGATCGCAGCAGTGGTGGATTATGTGGCTCTAGACGAATACTCAGAACACGATACTATCGGCGCAATTCTTCTTGGAATTGGGGATATTCAAGCCACATTACTGGAAATCCTGGTGCTGCTGACTTTGATCATGCGGCTTGCGATTTCGGATACTGCAAATGCTCTTTCATTTGCCAATACGTGTCTTCGCAGATGGAATAGAAAAATGTTAGTAGTAAGACAATTGCGTCTTATTTATGAAGAGGAGTATGTGCCACGAGCGCAGACCAAATTGCTTCAGCATGCGTTTTTGAAATGGCGCAATAAAAACACAGCTTTTCGCCAGCTTCAGTCTGAAGCCAGTCTCTACTGCAAGAAAAAACAATTGTCTCATCATTTCAATAATCGCTGGATCAGGGCCATGCTCCGCACTATAGAGATGCACCAGACAATGGAGCGCTTCCAACTAGCAAAATCAGTTAGCATATGGAAAACGAAACTTGAGCAATGCCGTGAATTGTCATTGCAACTGGATATTCATCACAATACCAATATTTTAGCAAAAGGGTTGCGTGTTTGGATCCTGCAGTGCGAAAAAGTGACTGATCTTGACTTGACCGCTACAAAATTGGGTCATCAGATCAGAGCAGGCCTGGATAATTTACTCAAATTGAAAGTGTGGGAGTGTTGGAGACTGGAACTCAATCGACAGTTGCCCAACAATAGCCTGGAAGTCGGGTCGTTATCTGAAAAACTATCCGTTCTCAATCAACAATACCGGTCATTTCTCCTTCGAAAATATTTGAATGTTTTGATTTCACGGTCTGCCAACCAAAAGGCATTGGTCTTGTTTGAGACCACCAGGAGCAGATTGGTCAAGCAACGTTTTTTTGGGGTTTTGCGGACCAAAAAGCAGTTGTCAAATATAAGAGACCTGGTCACACAAGAACGCCATCTTTCCTTGAAAAGATCGGCATTTGAATGTTGGTATGATCAATTACGCAGCAAGATTTTGGCTGACAGTAAATTGAGGCAATCGTTACTTGAGAAATACTGGAAATTATGGCAGTTGAAGGAAAACGAAGCCAGGGTTAAGGAGGTGCAGGCCACCAAACTAACCCAAACATATTTCAAGAAATGGCTTCTTCGACACAAAAGTTTATCCCTAATTCATAAGACAGATGTAAAAACTACCCACACGGCTTTTTCGGTATGGAAGAGAAGGGTCCTCAAGGTCTTGCACGATGAGGAACTTGCAGATATTTCTCAAATCAGATCCATTACAGGAGAAAGCCTCGAGATTTGGAGGTCGAGAATGGCCACTAACCATGAAATGGTAATAGTGGCAGACCTCAATTTCCAAAGAAAGTTCTTTAACAAAATATGGGGCAGCCACTTGAAAACAAAAGACGATTTTATAAAAGCAGACCAGTTTTTAGATCACAGGCTCAGTCTTGCTGATAGGCTTGTTATGAAAGCATCTTTGAAAAAATGGCAAGATGTGTATTTAACGAGATACGAAAGAGAGGCTAGTGATGCACTCACATATTTCCAAAAAGAAGTGAGAATTGCCGGAATTCTGGCGGTGTTTTTCAAGCACTGGAGGCAAAAGCACCAGAAACTAAAGAAGCACCAAGTCATGCTTGAGAAAAACCTTCAGTTTTTCAACAACACCAATATCTTGAAAAGTGAGTGTTTGATGCATTGGATTGATGTGAGTCGGGCAAAGCATAGCGCTTTGGAAGAAAGTGCTGAATTTTACCGAACTTTGCTACACAAAAGGTACTTGTTGGTATGGTACGAGAAGTATGTGACAAAATCAAGATACTTATCGGAAGTTGCCGAGGAGCTTGTGAATAAGAGAGAATATAATCAAATGGTGGATCTTTTAAGAAAATGGAATCTCACCTTCACCAAGAATGTGCGGCGAAACCAACAAACTTGTGAAATGTTTGTTGAGAAATGGGAGAGAAATAACTTGAAGTCAATTTTTGAATTATGGGTGTTTAAAGCCCAGAAAAAGATGGCAGTGGAAGATGATTATGCAGAAGCAAATGCTACGTTTGGCAGCAATACATCACCTCTCTCAAGAAAATTCATTGGTTCAGGTGCATCGCTAGAGTATTTGGATGGTGAAAGTTATTTGAATACTCCAGTGAAAAAACAGGTGTCGAGACTTCCGTTCACTCCTGCAAAGACAAGCACGAGCCCTACTAGACTACAAGAAACGAACCAGAAGATGAAATCTACAAAGATGGACGCGTTGACAAACCGGTATAAATTAGCAAAAGGCGAGCCCAAAAATTATAAATCGAAGCTTTTCCGGTCAGACTCAACGGTACTTCCGCCTCCTTCCATAACAAACAGCCCATCGGCAAGATTGCCCATGCGACCACCTCCTGCACCAAGATTTGAGACATATTCGGCCCAAAATCCTCGCCCTGAAGCCACATCGTCGCCCGAGGTTTCAGTTCTTTCAGGCCAGGAATCAGAGGATCGAGTGATAGAAACGGCGAAACGACTCCAAAGAATTAAGCCGGTGGTGATCCCGCAAAATAGCCCCTCGTCAGAGATTCGGTTGTCACCGATAAGCAAACTAAGAGAACGGCTTCAGTCACGCACTGGTTCCATCAAAAGCCCGTCCGATGTTTTCTGAACTTAAAGCTCATCCTGCAAGTGTGATCTCTCAACGCGATCCTCGAATTGGTCGATCTGCTGGTTCACCAGTTCCTGAATATCCTGAGGATCGATCTGCATCTCAAGGTGGTGTTCGTATTCGCTGGACAAGACTTGTTCAAGCTGGGCCTGTTCCAGAATTGGATCAGTGTCAAGAATAGTGGGCATGGCGTCTCGTGCAGTCCGTTTATAGATGTGCAAGTAGTTTTTCAACACAATTGAATTGGTGAGTACCAGTTTAAGCGTTTTCCACTCGCCGTGTTGGGCCTCGGCCCAAATGTGCGCAACAAACAGAGCACGGGCCTTTTCGTTAGTGACAAGAAGCTGGACCAAACGCAATGGAGCATGTAAATTGACGCCGGCAAATGCAGGCACCAGATGGACAAGGTCCCAATGAGCCGGGTCGTAGATAATAAGGTCAGATGCAAGAGGTTCCTGCATGTTTTTGTGGGTGATCAAATAATCAACATCATTCCAGATTTTGGCCAACGCAAGCTCAGATTCCGTTTTATCGTAAACAATATTACCGCGGTGGAGTTCCGAAAACCGAGTCACGCCTGTCATACAAGCGGGCACGTCAATGTGCACCGTTATGTTATTTGAAGAAGCAGGAATCTCAGCAAGCACAGAATTTAAATGGGAAATCGCCTGGCCACCAGGGTAGTTGTGGCTGGACGCAAATGCCATAAACGACGAGATCGCAAGGGAAACAACCGTGCTGCCCACCATCAACACAAAAAGAAGTTTGTATGCTACCAGCACCGCCGTTTTCTGCCATACACGAGCAAATCCATGGCCGGCCAATAACGTGAATACAGGGCCCACGTAAACAATGAAGCGCCACTCTTTGTGGGGCTGCAACGACATCACCAGAACAAAAAGAATGGCAGAAATTCCCAAGATACGCAACGAATGGCGTGCTGGATGTGTGACCACCTGTCCTGACTTTGGCGTTTCATGATGCTGAGGTGCTGGATCGGCCAAAAAGCCAAAAACTGACAAGAAAAGCACGTGTGGCGGCCGGAAAAAGTTGGGGATGTATTTAGCAAAATACGCGCCGTATGGCTCAACGCCCCATTGTACGGATTTCCCTTGCACCACATTGAAGATAAACGCCTGGATTTCAGGAAGGGTAGGGGCGGCCCAGAAGTACGAGTCTACGGAATAAGACACGGCCAAGCCTACTATGGAGCCCACAGCCAACATGAAAACGGCCTGGAACACATTGCATTGGCCAAAACCTAAGGACAGCACAAGGGCTATGATGGAGGCGAAAACACCGACTTCCAAGCGGAAAACCGCGCCGCCAAATGCAAGCCAAGTCAAGCCACTAAGATCGCCCACCACAAGTTTACTCAAGCCGAGATTCACGAGCGGCAAAACCACGAAATTAGGCAATGTGCGGGACGCATAAAAGAGCACGTGGAATTGCGCCATGAGCAAGAAAGTGAAGAACGCTGGGCCTGACGAGGTTTTCGAGCGCTTCACAAGCGAACTAAGACTTTGTCTTAACCGACGCAATCCCCAGACATTTGCCACTGCCAAAACAGCACGTGCTACAATCTGCACATGGATTTGGCTGGTTCCAGCGGCAACAAGCGGGACTCCTACGAGAAATTTGTAGACGAAATCGACGATTTTGACCACGGCAGCAATAGCCACACTGCCCACAAACGTCCGGGGCACGACCCCTGGAAACGTGGTGTGGTCATATTTTTCCAATACCAGTGGCGGGTATACGCCGTGGTTAACGATATCGTGGACCGCCTGGATCGTGAACGATTCCTCAACTTTCGTGTATGGCGCAAGGAGCAAGTGGCCTGCAACCACTGCAAAGAGCACAGCATCGAGAGCCCATGCGTGCTTCATCCTGCTTTATTATTGTTCTTTAATAAGTGGTGGAAGAAAATAAGAAAAAAGATCAGAACGATAAATTTTGACGTTTGGTTTTGGTCCAGCCGTTTCTGCCGGAATATCGGTATACGCAGTCTCCACTGTCCGCAGAGACGCGGATACGTTCTGGTGCAACGATCGCGTTTGGAAAAAGCCATTGCTCGATGCGGCTTCTCCTTTTAGATTTGAGAGGCCTCAATCTTAATTCGTAAGAAAGGAAACCAGAAATTCTCAAAGAAAAAAAGGGGTTTAAGCAAATTTTATGAGCTTTGCTGTAGATGAAAATTTGGTGGAAATGCGTACACTGAGAAATTAGTGAGGAAAAAACATGTTCGCTTTTTCAAAAGCAAGATTGAATTGTTTGAGAAAGCTTACGATATTGTCAATTATTTTTTTGAAAATTTTCTTAAGGAATAGCATTTACAAGCAAAAAAAGTTTTCACAACCCGAGTTATATCGGGAGCAAGAATGTCGCTGACCACGTTTGCGGTGATATCTGAAATGCTAATCTGTATTCATCGCGAGTGAGTTTTGAAATGATATATAAAATTCGTAAAATCCTCAGGCCTGCCTTTAGAGATTTTATGCTAGCTCAAGTGTAGTCTGTTCAAGAAAAAAAAAAAGGTAAGAAAAAGAAAAAAAAAGAAGAAAAAAAAAACCAGAAAAAACGGGGTCGTGACAAGCTCGAAGAAGAAGATGCTTCGTAAACTTTCAACCAATGGACAACCGCTCACTCAAAGCTGCAATCTGCGACATAATTCCGTCATATTCTCCCGCCATTGAGGAGACTGCCCACCAAGTCTTGAAGGTTTCTTGAGACACTTCTTTTTCTCGCCTACTGAAATCATTAAAGCTCAGGCTGTGGAAACTCCTATGGATTTCATGAACAATGTAGCTTATCATTAAGATAGGCAACTGGACAACCAAGGCGTTCGAGATACAAAGTTTGTGGAATACGATGAGCAGAATTCTGAATATCTCAAAAGGCAAATCGTAGACGTCTCGTATTAAGTCCTCATCAGTTGAACTGTTTGGGATTCGCTTGTAAGACTCTATTAAAATATCGAAAAAGTCAGAAAAAACTGTCGACACATTAACGATAATCTCCATTGTCAATTTCGCATCTGCTTTCACCCCATCCACAAACAATTCACAATTCAATGCTTTCGAGGCCTTTATTACGCTCCTGAGCGCAACATCCTCTTTATTCTTATCGAACCCAAACAGTTTTTCTAGATCGCTTGCGGGAATATCGATATCGCCAATGAATGCCTCTATGGTTTGTTTCACCAATTTGGTTTTAACAGAAGCCTGACCCAAAGACGTCAAATTCATCATTCGTTTTAAGATATCGATGAAATAGAGAAAAGAGTGAGAGTTGAGCAATTCTGAACTTTGGACCTCAGCTTGAAGGGAGGTGATGAAATTTTGCAAGCTTCCACGAAACTTGTGCTTTTTTTCGCAAGAGAGTTCTTTCTCCGAGGTAAGAGTTAGAGGAAAAAGGAGGAGCAAGAACACAAGAAACAAGTGAAGATATGACTTTTCGGGTGATTTCTGGTCCAGTAAAGACTTAATTGCGGACAAGAAATTGTCAAAAAGAAAGTTTGGAATGCTAGAAGAACATATTTTGGCATTGAAGTTCTCAATAAAAGGATCCAAGTTGATGCTAAATTCCTTCAATGCATCAATGGAATACGTCATAATTGTTTTTGCCCATTCGGATAGGTCAGGAATCTCTCCACACGAATAACCTTGAATAGGAAAACAATTTTCCTTTGGGTATTTGCTGTTCATATTAATAAAACCAGAAGAAATACGTCTAGATGAATTTGGGATTGGGGAACAGCGCACATTCAAAAGAAAATTAGGTTTATTTTTCTTCAAAACTTGACTTTTGTACCACTCGACCGTCACATCTTTTGGAACTTTCTTTGGCAGTCTCTTTATTTTCATGCGATCCTGGATGCGCTCTTCCATCTCGGAATAAATTTCCCCTTTAATAATGGATTTATTCCACTGGAAGCCCACATAGTAATAACTAGAAAGCCCCCTTTTCCCAATCCGTCTAACAGTCAAGTCGGGATACATCATCCGTATAATCTTGCCTAGTTGCAGTTGCCCGATGATCATTCCTTGCTCTATGGATTGAGCTTCAGGAATTAAAGGATGTTGGTTTAAAAGCTGTTCACAAATTATTGAATATGCGTGATTGATTGCGGGCCGGGAAATGCGAGAGTTGGCTCTAAGGGGACCGTGTACTTCTACGAGAGAATCACAAACAATCTTAATGGCGAGAAAATTGCGCTGCACTTCATTGAACTTGATAGGGAAAAGCTTCTTGTTGTCGACTAAACCAGTTGCAAAAGACGCAACGGCAATACCAGGGAATCTAAGGGTTTTGAGAATCAACTCGCATAATCGAAGTCCTTCCGCTGTGAATTGTTTTTCTGCCTCATCGAATTTCGGGCCAGGAACTGCTGTAGATTTCATAGAAGGCATCACATCCCCATAAAGCAAAACAAAGAAATCGTCCAAGGGTATTTGATGCAGGCACAAACGCAAAGTTTTAGTTAGAAGCACGCAAATATTGCTCGGATTCAGTTGGTTGATGAGAGGAACGAGAGAAATGTATGCATCTTCGGGACTTTTAACATACATCTTCTGTGGGAGTGATTGACTGTCGTTGAAATTCTCCTCTGACAATTCATGAGATTCGGAGAAATATTCATTTCCGTCGTTTTTTGATGTAGACTCATTTGAAGGTGGCGAAGCGAAAAACACATTCGGCGAAGAATACAGTGGATGCATTGAAAACACCTCGGGGTCAATCTGATTTGTTTCATGAGTGATACCTCGCACATTTGAACTTCCCACAAAAGTTGATTCTGGAATTTTGTCGGAATCAAATCCCCTTGTTTCTCTCAGTACTGTATTGGATGAACCTCCAATTTGAGGAAAGTGAAAATTTCCTTCTGATTCAAGGCCATAACTCACAGTATCACCACCAAGTGAGTTAGCTTCACCAAGAAAAATGTTTGACTCAAGCTCTGAGCTATATTGCGGAATCATTCGTTCATTGAATAAACCTTTGTCAGTGGTTGGGAAGTTATAGCTTTCCGGTGGTTGCATTGTCGTGTGTTTCAGTTCGTGTTGTCGTGTTGCTGTGATTTCGCGGACTTATGGCGGAGTTTCAGTTTAATTTGCTCTCAAATCTGAAGAGCTCCTATTATGGGTGTAAAATAAAACTGCTCTCTCGGAATCAAAATTGTAGCTGGCACGAGGATTTCAAATCCCTTGGACTTCTTCGCCTTTTAGTTTAACGAAGATATCCTGCCGCGAGATGCTGTTGCAAGGTACTACTTTGCAAACACGAAAGAAGTACCCTGACTCTATATGTACATGTAAGAATAATAAAAAGGAAGCTGGGCGGTTCTTTAAAAACAACAGGCTGCTGTACATATATATGGATGCACGATGGAGTGTTGCACATTTTGACAATCACTTGGTGTATCACACAGGCAAAAGTCCGGAAAAAACTTGCGGGGAGGCATGCCGCATGCATGCAGCTTCCAGATATTAAGTCATCCGACTTTCGCCCCAAATGGGCTCGCAGTGATTTCTTTAATGTTGCCTATGGCTAAGCAAGTGAAAATTTTATCACCCTGAAGATGAAGTTTGAGGATATATTTCTGACAAAGCCTTTTGGTAAGTATTAGATTTCCTTTTTTTTTTTTTTTTCACTCTTGATTTATGTGTCTGTGTGTGTGTGTGTGTGTTTTTTTTTTTTTTTTTTTTTTTTTTTTTTTTTTTTTTTTTTTTTTTTTTTTTTTTTTTTTTTTTTTTTTTTTTTTTTGAATAAGTGCACGTTGCCAAACTGATCTGCATCTAGCAATGTGCGTCATGCATTGCTCACGAACGGATTTATCCAATGTTGGTGTTGTATCCCGGTCACACGCGAGTAAAAATAGCAGGTACTTTTTATTTATCAAAGGTTCTTTTCAAAACAAGACGAAAGAGAATGTTAAATATTTTTTGGAATCCGAACACTGGGATCAAAATGTTACGAAAAAAAAAAGGGGGATAAATAGAAAGCGCCCCCGGCTTTTTTTTAGATGCGCAGTTCGCGGAATCACCGCGGAACTTGCATGATTGCATCATGCAACAGTTGTCCACAGAAACATGATATCCTGCTTCTGATTGGTTAAGTTCCGGGCCAAGTTCGAAAGTCTGCATGAGGTTGCCAAGTTTTGCTTTTTATTCCGAGATAAATAAAATGAACTGCATATGTTGGTTCGCAACGACCAAGCGATGCTCTAAAAAAGGAAGAGCTCTGGATCTCGGTTTTACGAAAAAGGAAATTTGAAGAGGACCTAATGTTATTGAAACCGTCGGGCAACGAGAATCTTTGAGCTTTTTCTTCATTTTTTTCAACCTCCTTTAATAGAAAAAAAGTAGCATAAATGAGAAGAAAAAAAAACAAAAAAAAGAAAAATCTAAAAGAAATTGCCTAGGCCCAAAGTCTGTGCCAAAAAAGATTTTAAAGTTCTTCGCTGAGCCTTGCCAAAAAAAAAAAAAAAAATTAGAAAAAAAAAAAAGCCTGGTGCTCTCAGGCGACCATCGAGAAAGCCCAGCCTCTTTCTTCCACATAAACATGTTACTAGTTGATACGTGTATACACAACGGGGTGATGTAAGGAGAAAATTTTAAGGCTAGGGAAATTCGGAGAGTCCAGTAAGTTAGTACATTACTCAGACGTCTTATGGGTTTCTATAGTTATATATATATATATTTATTTTTTCTGCAGTAAGATTTGTTCTTAAACAGAGAAAAAGAGTAGGAAAAATCAATTTTCAAAAGTAAAGGTGCAACAAGGAGACACTACGGCTAACAGACAAGGTTTGGGGCAGCAAGTGACAACCATCCATCCAGAATTTAGGAGAATTTTTCATAGGGGCAATTTATAACGGCGGTATGGCCCATGCGGTTGAGACAGTACGTGCAGGGGATCTGCAAGGATTGCAGGTACTGCAGGGGGTGTCGTCCGTTGCCTACGGATTATGAACAACATGGTCAAGCATGCAGCAAGACTCCATCGTCTTCTCCAGAAAAGTCACGTGATCAGCAGCATCAACAGAAGCTTGCTTCATCACTGGCTGGATTAATCTTACGCTTCTTCTTAGCAATAGGAGCTTCATTGCCTTGAGTACTAGCCTTGGATCTTGCATCAATCACAATGTAACACTAACTGTGTAAAGTTAGAACAATAGAAAAAACTGCAATAGTCTCTGTAGATTTTGATGTAGAGAATTTGATATCACATAGCAACTC
>JAJMCO010000157.1:0-29359 GCA_030573015.1 Metschnikowia peoriensis | reverse complement strand
ATTTTGGGTGACATTTTCTTGAGAAACGCCTACGTGTACTACGACCTCACTGACCAGACTATCTCTCTTGCTCAAGTCAAGTACTCGCTGGCCTCTCACATCATCGCTGCTTAAGCGAATAAAAAAGTGAGTTTTTTTTTTAAAAAAGAAAATCCGGCGGCAGGACTGCTGATAATCATAAAAAAAAAAAAAAAAAAAGAGTTATCCAGTTGCTCTTATAGTTAGACCCTCGTTTCCAGGAATGCTTTTGCTTGCACGACAGGCTTCCAATGTATAGTTTGCTCTGAGAAAATACAGATGACTTATTTTTTAAAACATTTCCATAGATCTGTAAGTAGCGTAAACATTCAGCCAATCAGGAATTATCAGGGGAGGCCAGGACAAGGCTAAATTTTCGCATCCAGCTGCTCAACCAAGTTTGGAAATTGTAGAATCACATCACAAGATCAAATAGCCGCAGTCCACCAAATCACGCTTTAAGTGAATTCAGAAAAGAAAAAAAAAGAAAAAAAAAATAGACACAGAATTGTCTGAATCATTGGGCAATTAACAAGCATATTCTGGCGACATTAATGTGGTAAAACGAGGCTCTGATAAGAGGCATAAGCCAATTTTGCCTGTAATATTCTCTCCAAAACTGGGAACAGTCACCTCTCTTTTTTCTTTTTTTCTTTTCAAACACTTTTGTTTTGACCGGATATATGCACATGCTTAAAATTGGCTATTAGCAAATCCACCACTGATTTCGGGCTGACCTGCCTAATCGGGCGAGACAAGAAACGGTCACGTGATCTGTCATAAAAAGGGCCACCGTGAATAACAACAAGGTTGTTTATCAAGTTTTATATCTCTTCTATCCGGGTACCCGGGTATTTGGGGAGCACTTTTAATCCGCAAGCTCCATTCATTCCCTAAATAAAGGTAACTTTTTTGTGCGGTTAAGAATGTGCTTCGTGGCCAGGAAAAAGAACGATATTCCAAGGAAAGTTTCTTAGCGGATTCTCCTCGGCTTTTACGGAATAATCTTCCCAATCAATCAGGCATTTCGTGCCCTGCCACATTCCGACATTACCCATTCCCATCGAGCAAGCAGAATTGTCAATGCAACAACATAATCCTGTGTGAGAGGCTAAAAAAAAAGAGAAGAAAAATGTGTCAAATATTTGCATGAGCGATTCAAAAACCACATGCGACTTTTGGGTAAAAAAAAAAAAGGGTGAACAGTGAATTTAAGAGCAGACTCGACGCCCACGTAATTGTCCAAAACACTCTTTCAATTGTGGCAGTAATAATTGAAGCCTCAGGGTTACACGGCTCTGCGATATGCCAGTTATATACCTCGGCCTACGGTAGAATTGTAAGTTTAGGCGAAGCCCCGAAATTGCGTGAAAAAAAATGAGGCCGTGTGCTCTGTACATAGACAGGAATTTTGACATCTGATTTGATTCGTTGACTGCTCGGGTAATCTTCCCCTTTTTTCTTTATTTTTTCCCTCTTTTCTCTCCTTTTCTTCTTCTAGATGTGTAGCTTTCCCAAATCTGTTACTTTCCTATTTCGATTTCTTTTTTTGAAACAAACCATTTCTCCAACAAAAAAATAATAAAAACACTCGGTAATAAATTGAGAGGTAGCAAAAGTAGCTGGAATTTTGCCTGTCACTCTAAAAGTGCAGGCCAACATTCCTAAGGCCGCGCTTTTGCACCGGAAAATTATGTCATTTTACTTGCGTCAAAAGTCACTGCGGAATGTCACAACAAGGACTTGCCTTTTTCATGCCACGTTTAGGTTGAAATTAAAATGCCGTGTGAAAATGATAGCGGAATCCTCCACTCCCCGCTTTCCCGAGTTGGCCGAAAAATTTGCCCATTTCAAAATATTCTCTCTAAAAAAAAAAAGAAAGAGAGTTTCTATGCGGGCAACGAGAATGTAGTTTTAAAAAGCTGTTAATTTATATATTTTTTTTACTTCCCGTTTTCTGAAAATTTCCATAAATGTACCCGTACAAAATCATCGATAAGCTCTGCGTTAAGATATGATGACTAATTGCAATTAATCTGTGATAAGATAAAAATAGAAGCGACTTTGTTATCAGATAACGTTTGAGGAGGTGACGTGCAGCTTGTCAAAAGTGTGCACAACTCGCGGTGGCGGTTGCTTCCCATTTTGGGCGGGTCCGTGCATGAATAAGCCACATTTCGACATTGAGACGCTTTTTGAGGTTTAAGCAGAGACGATAATAAAAAAAAAGCACAAAAAAGCACGGTAAGATTTCAGCAATTATCGTACGGATGTTTATTTTTCAGGATTTTTAAGCTTTATTAGCGTTGCAAGACGAACGTCATATAAAGAGAAAAAAAAAAAAAGAAAAACCAGTCACCTTGGAATACACCAAACGCGGCCAAAGAATTTCGGTAATCGCGGACACCAACGGGCTAGATTCATATCCAATTCCCACATTACATCCATGAAGTGAATGAGACAAAACGCACACATGAAGCCGCACGGTTAGACGGTCCGTTGCGAAACCATGCGGCGGCCTTGATTTTTATCTTTTTATCTTTTTATCTTTCTTTTTTTTCAAGCCACAGCCCGAAACAGAAACTCAAATGTGCCGGGACGATTACTCAGAATTTGTGGTATAAGAAGGGGGCGATATCCCGAGGAATGAAGAAAGTTTTTTCCCTTTTCATCATCACAATACCTCTATTGCTTCACTCTCTCAATGCTTCAATTGATCACTCTTTTCTCTCTCGCTCTTGCTCTTGTCCAAGGCTTGGTTGTTCCTGACCTTCAGGCCAGAGATGACGCTGCTCCAGCTCCAGCTCCTTTGGCCCTTGACTTCACTGTGCAATCCAGCATTGGCAATATTTCTGTTGCTGAATGGAGAGCCAAGTACCAGCCTAAGAACTCCAAGCGTGCCTACCCTGAGGCCATTGTTAACACTCAAAACGCGTACTTCTTGAACGTGTACTTGGGCTCGAACCAACAAAAGAGCAATGTGCTTCTTGACACTGGTTCCTCTGATCTTTGGGTGCCTACCAGCTCGTACAACTACGCCAGCTCTTCTTCTGCTCAAGACACCGGAAACCAGTTCAGCATCCAGTACCTTGATGGCACCACTGCCAATGGTGAGTACTACACCGATACTGTGACTTTTGACTCTGGACTGCCAGTTCTCTCCAACTTCCAGTTTGCTGCCGCCAACAGTAACAGTTTCGGTGTTCTTGGTATTGCAGACAAGGACCAGGAGTCTTCTCAATCTCAATACAACAACTTCCCATGGGCTTTGCAGGCTGCTGGAATCACTCCTAAAGCCTCCTACTCCTTGTACTTGGGCGAGGACCACGGCTCTGGTGTGGTGATTTTCGGTGGTATTGACACCCAAAAGTACCACGGTTCGTTGACTAAGTACAACATCGACACCAGCCAAAGCTCGTTGGCTTTGGATGTGCAAACCGTGACTGTTGCTGGCCAACAGGTTTCTGACGGTTCCCCATACGTTTTGGACTCTGGTACTTCCTTGGCTCTCGTCAGCCAGGAGTTGTACAACGTGTTGACCAATGTTTTTAACGTCGACAGCAACGGTCACGTGAACTGTAACCAGCCAAGCAACGAGTACATTAACTTCAACTTCGGCAGAAACTCCGTTAATGTGCCATACACTGACGCTGTTTACGACAATGGTGACGGCACTTGTTCGTTGGCCTTCTCTTACGAGAACGGCAACACCATTTTGGGTGACATTTTCTTGAGAAACGCCTACGTGTACTACGACCTCACTGACCAGACCATTTCTCTTGCCCAAGTCAGATACTCCCTGGCCTCTCACATCATCGCTGCTTAAGAAGGTCAACGGATGTCAGACGTCTGGTTAAACGGGGCTTTTGGCCCTTAAAAAAGCACTGAAAGTTGCAAAATATAAAATGTTTAGATAGACTTAGATAGTTAAACTGTTTTCATTCTATTGCCAAGATTTGTTTGTAAAGCCAGCCTAGATAAGAGTTCCAGGGCTATTTAGTGATTTGTTTTTGTCTCAAAGAACTGGATCGTATATTTTCTGAAAATCCCTTTAGCTTGCAAATAATGACCTGTAGTATTAAGTTTATTTCAGCAACATGGAGCCATATTCTGGTCATTCATGAAAAAAAAAAGTTCTCGCAAATTCGTGCAAACTTTGCTAAAAAGACATGAGATTACTTTTTGAGGACTTGAGTTTGACTTGCAAAACCAAAACCACTCGTCAAGTTCGCATATGGTCTCCCACCACACTATTCAGTGGGAAACATTGTTCTCTTCGTGAAAAATCTTGGTTTGTCTAGTCGTGTAAGTGTCAATGATTTTTAATAATATCAATTTCTCTCTCTCCAGAGAGACACAAGCCTGAAAAGTCAATCATGACTCGGTATTATTTTTGAATTTAGAAATACTTGAGTACCAGTTTCAAACTGTTAGCATGTTCTGATGAGCTTGTAGATTGAATTTTACCACAGTTTGCACTTTTGGAGAATTTATACTTTCTCTCATGCCATTCTACAGGATTCTAGGGAAAAATCTTAGAGAATATGTGTTTTTTTGAAGTTAAACAGGATAAAGAGAAAACCTTCTTAGGACTCAAAAAACGGGAGTTCAAGCGAGAAACCAGCTATGTATTTTCGTTGGATTATTTGACGCCATAATATTATTATACATCTAGCTGAAAGAGGATGACCGAGATGTACTGAATTGAGGCCAGATACATACAAGTTTAGTTTTCTTAACATGTGCAAAGTTTTCAAGAGATTGAAATTCCAAACGTCTTCATCTTGATACAATCCGACACGAAAAACTGCAAACTTCGAAACATGAAGCACAGTGCTTTTGCCAAGGATTTGAGTTTTTGCAAAAAAATTTACTTCATTCTATTGATTAAAAAGCTCAATTTTTGGGTAAATTTAAAAACTATGGCCATGGAATTGACCCCCAAAACTTTAATATGTTTTGAACCAAAGTATTTCGAGGTATGGGAAAAACGGGAAACTTTCAGCAACATTGGATCAGGTAGTAAAGATTCAGCTCAAAAGAGTTCAGAACACTATATTCGAGTTGAAGGCTGCCTCTATTCACTTGATTTTAGAGGGGTGATGAAATCAGTATCATGTCCTTTCTTTTTTATTTATTTATGTTTTTTAAAAAATGTCAATTAGAAAAATCAAATCAGAAAATTGGTTGAAGGTTCACCTCTAAGAATGTTTTTAGTATTCACTTCCCTTTGAAGAAAGGTTGATGAACCATGTAATGACGGTATTCATCAACGCATGATAAGTGAGAAATATTCCCCATCGAAGTGGTAGTTGTTATTGCAAAAGCAATAAAACCGAAAGATGCTGGGAAGTACCAAGACCTTACTTAAAAATTGATAGATTTTTTGTCTGGCATTAAGAGATCTGACACCCTCTGGCCAGATCTCTTTACGAAACACTTATATGCACAATAAAACACATGAAACGAGACTGTATACATGCCAGGATATCATTCATTACCCAGAAAAAAGGGTAATTGGGCCGTATAGATTATGATTATGGCTTTCAAAGAAGATCATGACACATAGAATAAATTCAGCGTATTATTTGAAGTAGATTGAAATGATATATAGTCTTCTGGGTGACCTTTTCCTCCAAACATTCGACGAAAATCTTCAATGATAATATTTCTTTCTTTCTTTTGCTTTTCAACATTCGCCTGAATTCGAAGAAATCATTATTGGAAAATGGGAATATTATTCGGACGGATCTGAACAAAGGAATTTTTTAATAAAAGTGTTGAAGGCCGAAATTTTTCTGGGTCTCACTGTATGCACACTCAATTTCACCAAACTCTCCTCCTACCGAATTGTAAGTTTTGTGAACAACAGAATTCTTGACCCTTCACAAGGAAAAATCAAAAAGCAACTTCAACTTTAGATACTCATCTCTTCTCAATTGTGAAAAACTACCGTCATGCGCAGAAGATGTGCAGTGCATAAGGCCCGAAGCCTCCATCTAATCTAAAGACGCATTGATTTTTTTTCTGAGACGTCTCACAAAACTACCGGATACGGAAGCGACTATGGCACCGCGTGCCACTTGAAGCACACAGGCTTGAGTGGTCAGGCTAAAAAACGTCAACTCTCGCCCGTGTCCGATGCCGGTTGTGCATCTAAGAACACTTGTTCCTGGAATAAGACGGGACCGTAACCAGGATAAATGATATGATTGGATGTTGAGCAAAGGCTGGTCCTGGCCCTGGCCCAGTGTCCATAATTAAACGGATCTCTAGTTTGCTATGCGACTGAAGTTCTGGCCTTGTTATGATTTGCCGGCGTTTCTGTAACGGCTGCAATGGAGCATGTAAATCTATTTAAGGCGTGGAAATTGTTCCTGTCCCACACCAAAATTTTTCAGTTTTCAATTATCAGTCGAGACTTTATTCCAATGACTAAACTCCTCTCCCTCCTTTGTCTCTCATCTTATGCGCTTGGCTATTATGTACCTCCATTAGAGTCTAGAAATCAGCCTGCCCCATTATCCTTCGACTTTACTGTTGAAAAAACATTTGGCGGCGTTTCAACAAGGGATTTCTGGGCTCAACAAAACGCCGTAAATACAAAGAGAACGGGAGTTTCTGCTACCATCGATAATGCGGGCGATGTATACTACATGATGAATATTTACTTGGGTTCTAACAAGCAAAAAAACTACGTTGTTCTTGACACAGGATCTGCCGATCTCTGGGTGCCTTCTTCTGGATACAGCCAAAACACGTCATCCACGGCCCAAAACACTGGAAAGCGTTTTGGTATCAGATATATTGATGGCAGCGTTTCTCAAGGTAGCTTTTACCTCGACACCATGCAATTAGAGGGCTCGAGTTTTGAGCTTTCGGACTTTCAATTTGCCGTCAGTGGCGTCGATGGACCGGGTGTTTTGGGAATTGGCAACCGGGGCAAAGAAGCGGCACAGGAATCATACGATAACTTTCCTTGGGCATTGCAAAAAGCCGGGGTCATACCAAAGGCTTCGTACTCTTTATTTTTGGGCCGTGAAAGTGGATCTGGAGTGGTTATTTTTGGAGGTATTGATACCGAAAAATACGAGGGCTGTTTGACCAAATACCCAGTACACATTAGCGGTGGGGATTTGGATTTGGTGGTGCTGAATGTGAGTGTGGGAGGAAAGGAAGTCGCCTTGAATAGCCCATACACGTTGGATTCCGGCTCTTCTTTATGTTTTGGAAGTGCAGAATTGATGAGTGTTATTGATGAAGTGTTTAGCCCATCTGTAGTGAATATGGGCGGTGTTTTTTACCGCATGATCAGTTGCACGCAACCAGCAGACCAGTATATGGAGTTTGACTTTGGCTTGAATAAGATTTCTGTGTCGTATGCCGATATGGTTTTGCACAATGACGATGGTACTTGTATTTTGGGATTTGCCTATTCTAATGGTAATCAGGTTTTGGGCGATGTGTTTTTGAGAAGTGCCTATGTGTACTATGACCTTACTGACCAAACCATTGCTTTGGCCCAAGCTCGCTACACTGAAACGTCCAACGTGATTGCTGCTTAAAGTTTTAGACGAGTATTCTGTACAGAATATTTAGAATAAATTTCGCTTTGAATAAACTACATGCGATTTGTAAGAAAATTTCAAAAAAAAAAAAAGACTTTAATTGAGTTTTATGGCAAAAACATGTAAATCAGTTGGCAGAATCAGCGTAATTGTCCATTATAGTTTGGCCAACAGGAGATAACTGAAGTTTCAAAGACTCAGAATATTTGAATTTCACGAATAGAAAAAAAAAAAAAAATCCCTCATAAAAAAAACCCCTTTTTCTAAAAGAATCATATCAGACTCTGTCAGCTCAACAAATTTCATTGTCAATCAAGTCTCCACAATCTACAATTTCGACATACTTCACTTTTCTTACTCAAATTAGTCAAAACCACTGAAACGTCTTACGGAACATTCCAGAAAAATTCCCGGCCTGCACTTGGAAATGCTTATCAACATCAGTCCCAAAGGAGATACCCCACTTTCACTCCCTTTCTCGGAAGAGAAGGAGCTGCCGGAGAACAACACCCGTGCACCACGCCTCTGCACTGTATCAATCAATTTGCTCGCACAACACTCGGTCTCCACATTGTTATCGCGGAAAATGACCACATAGCCACCGCCAAGAATGACGTCAAGTGGTGCACCCCAGATCAGAGATTGGGTGTATGCAGTACACGCCCCCCTTTGCGACACGCCACAGCCGAAACTCCGAATCGCGCATACCGTTCGCCGGCTGATAGGAGAATTGTTGCCTTATCTTTCAGGGTATAAATACCGCCAGCCCATCCACATTTCCCTCATTTTTTTTTCCTCAACTTTTTTTCTAACTAACACTTTGAAAAACTTCTCAATTTTCATCACAAATCGAATACCATACCCACTTTGATTATCTTCCAATTCTCACAACTACATTAGATAGGAAGAACAACACACTCATCATTTTCTGATAACGATTCCACAGATTATTGATTCTACAGATTAATCAGACCGGAATTTGACCTGAGGTTTTTAGACAAGAAAAAAACAAAAAAAAAAGGATTAAAAAAATTACACATTTTTGCAAGGCTTATTTTTTTTAGATTGCAAAAAACTTATCATCAGCACAGACATTATCAGCTGCACATTACCCGCGGTACACAGAATTAACTTTTTCTAGAGTCTACACGGATTCTTAAAATACAAACCCAACAAGCCTTTTTTCATTCCTTTAAATACACACACAACGCAAGATGTTTTCCAAGTTTTTGAACAAGCAAAAGGAGCAAGGCCAGGGCGCTTTCTCGACCACAGAATTTAAACCAGCATCCACCACTTTGAATGATTCGATGTTGGACACAGCTCAGGCCAATGGTACCGAGCGTAAGCGCCGTTGGAGTTACGTGACCTATCTCAACAAGGGTACTTTGCATGGAGATGGCGATAACTTGATGCTCGGCTTGTAAGTTCAAGACGTCTCAATCATATGATATTCATTTCTACAGGGCAAACTGGGTTGATTTTGCCCCTCATTCTATATTGTTTAGGAAAGTGCAAACGGGGCCTTTTTTTTTATATTATTTTTTGCACTTATATAGTTTGAATTATACTATCAAGTTGACTGACAGTTGTAGCTGGGGGTTTCCCCTTTTCCCACTTTGTAGTTTCAAGAAGCAGAATGATGTCATGTGTAGGGTCCACTTCATTTGCAATTTCGAATAAGGCATCTGCTGCCAATAATCTTACTTGGCCTATTGGATGGCGACAACAAAGCCAGCAGAGCCGGGTTTTGCATTTGGTTTTCAAAGCATCAGAGGTCATTTCACTGGTGGCAATATGTTGGAAAATTCGGATGACTAGTGCAATTCTTGTAGTCGATGTGGTGTTGATATGAAGATTATAAGCCCGCACGAAAAGCAGGTCGAAATTCACACTTGAAGGGATATTGACGCCGGCATCGAAGATTTTCACAAGTAAA
Organism: Metschnikowia peoriensis; assembly: GCA_030573015.1. NCBI lineage: Eukaryota > Fungi > Ascomycota > Pichiomycetes > Serinales > Metschnikowiaceae > Metschnikowia > Metschnikowia peoriensis. The sequence continues at coordinate 19,834 of JAJMCO010000157.1, read as the reverse complement.
TTCATTGTAGCTTGAAGCGTCTTTTGACATCGTTGGTCAAGATTCGCCACTTTCACATTTGCAGGAACACGCAAAAGCCTGGTTAAAATTTGAAATGTTTTCTCCACAGTTTCGCCATTTCGTAAATGTTGGAGCACTTTTCGAAAAGCCAGATTGATCATTGTATTGGCACCGGTTGAGGCCCCAGCAGAATGAACAGCCCCACTCCAAAAAGCTTCTTCTAATTCTGCAGACCCCCCACATTTCTGCGTATAATATGAGAAAAGATGGGTGAAATAAGAATCGTAATCGTTGACGTTATCGATATCGTAATCGTTATCTATATCGTAATAGTTGTGGTTTGCTTCTGATTTTGAGCTGCAGAGAACACGGAATGCAAGGATTCTTAGTTTATCCATCGCCTCACCCGCAATACGTAAAAGTTTTGCTTGATAGGCCAGCTTGAAATCGATAAAAAAGTCGGGTTTTCTCTCGATCATCTTGATACACGCATTTCTCACCTTCAGACCCACATCGCCTTGTTCCGAAATCGTGTAGTCATCAAGAAGATTGACGAGATCTCGGGATATAAGTGCAAAGTTTTCTGCAGTAACTGTTGCTGATTCAAGTTTGGAGATAAGCTTTGCTCGTACTTCGGCATCTAAAGCCTTATCGTTAAAAAGAGCCGATATTTCAACAATTCTGCGGGAGTCAAGTTCAGACAGCATGATGGACGCAGCAAGAAGCTTATTACCCATCCGAATTTGGCGACAGATTTGCGTGAATTGTTCCATGGGCAACGCAGGTGAATGGCGGAAAAAATGATCGAATTCCAGTACAAGGGATGCGGTAGCCCCGAGCTTTTGAATGGTTGTGATTAATGCTGAAAATTTGTGAATGTTTTGTTCACCATTTTTTGAAAGACAAGAATTCAACCAATGCATGATTGATTCCCCAAGGTTCGCCACCAGAAAGTGGCTTTTTAAGTTTAAGTTCTCCACGATCAAGTTGATATCAGAAACTTTATCTTCACCTAATAGATTTTGCAGTTGAAGCTCAGCCAAAGCATAAAGAGAACTAAAAGTGCCCTGTTGAAGTGCAGAAATCAACATGTTAGGAATTGATTCCGTCGAGATTTCCGAACTTATTGTGAAATCCAAACCTTGTTTATTTTCACTGGAAAGAACAAGCGCAAGGTGACGCGAGCCCAATTTCTGGAGGTCGAAAGATGACAGATCCGCCAAGATTTCCTCTAAGAAGGCCGCAAAAAATAAGTGCTGGGGGAATCCCATTTTGATCAATACATGGATAATTTCATGGGACAGTTCCAAATTGCCCACAGTAGAAGCTCCAAATTGCTCGATAAAGCGTATGGTGAATTCGCCAATTTGAGATGCATCTTCGGTATTCAACATATCGCCCAAAAAATCCGAGCCGAATCTGCCGATAAATTCCTGTAACACGGCAATTCCACATCGACGCATAGTAAAGTCTTCATCGAAAATGGATACTTTCACCAAATCGAAAAACACTGTGGGCACAAGAACAAGGTACTTTGTTTTCAACTCAATAAATTGTGATTTCGATAGCATTCTGGATATCGCCCATAAACAGAAACACGAGGCGTCCCTAAGCTGAGAGGTTTGCACAAACGAAAAGCGTCGTTGGGAAATAAAACATGTTTGATGAGCAATCGAAATAACTCGGGGCACGAATTCTTCAGGAAGCGATTTCGTGAGAGCCAAAAACCCCAAAAAGAGAAGAATTGTATGGAAACGGGGGACCGATAAATTTGCTGCCTGTATATGCAAATCAGAATTAAACCCGGCATTTGCTTCAATTCCCGTGATACGTAATTGAGAAATCATATATGAAATGATTTGTGCTGCATAGTTGACGGCTTTTGTAGCCAAATAAGCCACGGTTTTTGCCAAGTTTTTCGCCATACATTCACGCAAAGAAGCATCGAAAAGGTCGCCCATATAATGCATAAGGTCAGTAGTGCTATTGATAAGAGATGCCACTGCATTAAACTGGGCCTGGCTTATGAAAAACTTGGAGATCTTGGCTGCTACTTTAAGAAGATATAATGCATTCATAGTATTGAGTTTATGCGTGCAACCTCCGTATTTCACTCGGGAGATTTCATAAATAAGCACGTGCTGGTGTATTTCAGGAACAAGAGCGGCATTTCGGCCGCCATTGGCCTTTTTAAGAAGCTGGTTGATGGCCATAAGATGACCAAGTTTAGCATTTTCAGCTAATCCGGGCCAATCTACCACCACTGATTCTGTATATTTTGAGAAGAAAGTTAGGCAGTCAGGCCGTGTGACGAGCAGAGCAAGTAAAACCAGGGCAATTGTTTGGGTTTTCGATGCCGTGGAGTGTACTGCAAGATATTGGAGAGCGAGATCTAAAATCCTCGAATCTAGTCCATTTTCTACCGTTGCTAGCGGGAACGGTACGAGAACTAGCCGTGAAAGCCAGAGAAGTAAGAAGTAACACTCAGAATGGCGCTGTGAGTTTTTTAGCGATTCAACAAGCTTTACTAGTCGAGGAACTAAATAAACATCGCTTGATAGTTCATTGGCCACAATTTTATACCCTTTTATCTTGGCCAACACGTAAATCAAGTCGGCGAAAGTTTCTGCAGCGGTCTCCCAGTCATTATTGGCGATTGCCTTGTCCTTTGCCGCAAAATAGAGCGTGCAAATGGAAGAAACATACTGCTGGAGATAGCCATCAAGGGCACGTGGAGCTTGTTCAAAAGCGTCGAGCTGGGTTCTTAGCGAACGCGTTTTTTTGCACACTATAAAAACAGGTGTATTTTTCACAACACATTCTTCGATTTGCGCTAGAGAAGAGGCGATTTGTTTGTGTTGGTTCAAATTTGTGCTTGTTTTCAAACCACTCATTTGATGGGTGGGGGTACTGGTACTCAAAGTGGAGGCAGACTGGTGTTGTAAGGTGCGTGGGGTGCGCCTGCGGCGTGGGGGGCCAGATGAGAATGTCAGATGATGGAGATGATTAAAGCACATTTTTCATGAAAAAAAAAAGAAACTGAATGTGATTGAGAATCAAGAAATTGCTTCTTCAATTGTTATTCTTGCTTTCCAAAATATCTATCCTCTTGGAATTGCACCATGACCGAATCTTATAAAATCTAAGTCTTGCACTCAAGTCGATTACTTTGGTCCTTCATCTTCATGAATTTCCACCCCTTTTGAATTTTTTTTTTCTCTGGCTAATGAAGACTTTCTATAAATTGAAAAAATCCATTCATACATTGGAATTACTAAAAAACTTGTCACTTTTCTAGTCCCCATTAAATACCCAATTCACCTTCCCCCATATATGGTGTACGGGTCTGGAACACCCTAGTGAAATTCCAAAAAAAAAAAAAAAGGAAAGGACTGCATCAAGATCCGAGATCTCTTTCACCTTAAAACAATCCCATCCAAAATATATATATATCATACCACAAAAATGTCTCTGGCCGCCGCTAAGCCTGCAACCATGTTCTACCGCATTCAGCAACTCAGATCGACCATTGGAATGCCGCCGCTGGTGCGCAAAAATATCGCTGCGTTGGGTCTTAAACGTAGAAATGCCGTTGTTTACCAAAAAGTGTCAGTGGCCACAGCACATAAACTTCGGATGGTTAAGGAGCTTGTGAAAATCGATTTGTTGGACCCACAACAGGCAAGTTCTTTGAAGAAGGAGGAGAGCAAACTGTACCCTAGCGGGTTCCAGAAGATTGGCCTGCTTTAGTGTAAATAGGCAGAATTTATCATAATACATGTACATACGGGGCCCGTTTTGTTTGTAGAATAAGAGATGAGAGAAGTGGTTTTTTTGACGGAGATGAAGAGTTCAAAAGTAACTTTTAAAGGGCGACGAAATATGACGTTTGAATGATAGACAAGAAGGCGAGTGACAGGATAGCTTGATGAAAACGCTTGGAATCAGGGCGAGGAATCAAATTTTTGAAAAAATCACATGTTCCATGGTTTGAAAATAGATGAAAAATCGATTTGACCGTAATTTTTCTGACATTGCCTTACTAGAAAAGCACCACTTTTATGTGTATGATCCCCGAATCTTCTTTGTGGATTACGGTTTGCTGGTGACTCTCTTACAACTCGAGTATACTATTTCTCCAACAAATATTTTATTTAGAGAAAAAATCATGCAAGTATGGTCCGAAGCGATCTCGAGTAGATCTCTACATAAACGAGGAGATAGGTATGGTTGACGTCACAAGTATTTGTCAGTGAAAACACTCCCCAAACATATTTTCAAAGTATACATTTATGAAGTTTTGGAACAACATCCAACGGATCCATGATTTATGTTGTTCAAAATAATTACTCAATATTCTTTGAGATGACTTCCACTACAAAACACATAAACCGAAAGAGAAAGGATCAGCAACATTGATGTGAGTGTTTTACGCTGGGTACCATTTGAGGGCTATATAACTTTTCATCTTTTCAAGGGTTTTTTCGGCAGAATTCGAATATAGCCAGAACACGGCTTTGTGATCCGATTTACTGTGTTTTAGCGCAAACTGTTTTTTCCATTCATCCAACACACTTTTCAAACGTAGAACTTTAAACGCAAACCCTCGTTGCTGAAAGTCGGGCATCCCGTAAATATCATATAAGGCAAAGAGCCGAATATTAAGCTCGCAAACGTGACAAATCAACGGACTTTCCACGCTTTTATCTGCTTTATAGTCTGCAAGAACCTGAGAGGCTTCGACCATGGTTCCAAACACATGACACACAAAATCAAGTTTTTGAGTTAATTGCTGCGTTGACGGTACTTGCTCGAGCAATTTTTGAATTGAAGTTAGTTTTGATTCCATCAGTATTGCCAACACATCAAATTGGACTGAATCAAATCTGGCCCAGCTTGCAACACTGATTAATTTCAGATAAAAACTTTCTATTAAAGCGTCAATCTCGTCAATTTGGTTGCTTATGGTTATTGCAACACTTCTGTATATTTTGGATTGTTCTTCTGGTAACATGGGGTCCAGAGTCTCAGAAACCACCTTAGTTGAGGGATATTTAAGGACTTGGCCTCGCTCGAATATATTGGCGGCCGAAGTGACGATGATAAATACTAGAAATATTTGTGACAATTTCATTGAATTAGTTTATGATGACAGACCGAAAGTTGAAACCGAGAAAACGGCTTTTGTATTTATAGGAGGAAAAACCAAAAAGAGAAAAATCTTAACCTGAAATTACCAGCAGGCTGAGCTCGAAATCACTAATCTCGAAATTGAGAGTGTTTTTTCTTGTGAAATATATTGCTAATTTCATCTGTGATAAATCCTTCGAAAACATATGTTTTTCTTAAATACCCTTTGTTTCAGAACCAGAAAAATACTCCACTGAACGTGCAACAATCTTTCGACTATGATTAAAGCTGTACTCAAAGAAGGATTCTCCTATACGTTTTGTATTTGTGAGATTCTTTAGTACATTTTGGTAGACTGCTAGATTCGTTTTTACAAACATCTCTTTATGATTTAATTCGCCAATATTCCAGTATTCCACCTTTCTTTTTCTTAAAGATACACGTGTCTTGAAACGTTCTAGAGTTCATTCAACTCTGTCTATAAATATCAGTCCATTTTGGTGATAGTTACTGATAAAAAAACGAATCGAAATTTTGGGATGATATTTGAGACCAGCTTCTTTATTCGTGAACGTTCTGGATACTGAATTTACCAAAATCCTAAAACAGCCTTAGTCGTTAAAATCTTTGAAAGACTGTTTGCTTCTATTCAAATACGCAAGACGTATTTCTTTGCTTGCAAAACAACATAGCCGGGCTTATAGAAAAGTGACTTGATAGTGCTAATGTAACGCAATGTTAAATATAAAGAAGAAGGTCTCATTCAAAATATGTGACCTTAGCATAAAAGCACTTCATATTCTCGGTAAGAAAAAATTGTCTGTCTTGTATCTCCCGACTTTCCGACTCTTTTCGATGCTTCTAAAAGTGGCCCTTATTATTGCATTACAGTCTTTTCCAGCTTTTACGCTTCATGCCCCCAAAGGCTTTGATGGTGAATGGTCGACTGAAATAGTAGCCAAACAGCTGCCTGCTGGCGTTCTGAGAAAAGCCAGTGCTCAAAACAAAGACTCAGTGGCCCAAAGAATGTTGGTATATCCATACCGAGACGGAAACTTTGCCAGTGAAGTGACCAAAATAAAGGATCCTCTAGAACACTTTGTTTCTTGTTTGAAATCGTTTATATTTGAAACAAACTTTGCCGTGGATACGTTTGAGTCTGCGGCAGAAACACTAGAACAACAGCTTTTGGAAATCTCTTCCTCTCTCAGCATTTCACAATCTTTGAAAGAGGTTTCAGACCAGCTCAAATTTGCTCGTTCTATGTTTGACTCTATGGTGGACTCGATTGAGCCATTGAGACATTTTGACCTCATGGGAAACTTCGATCTATACTTAGTCCATTGCATGATTGATTTGAATATCCGGCTTTTGGCTTTGTACGACTCACACGGTATACCTGACTTTTATATTCCAGGGTATTCATATAAGGTAAATCGTTATGCAGATTCGATACGGCAATGGAAACAAGAGTTTCAACGCTTGACCCTTGTGCGTTATGGAGTACGCCTGGCTTTTAGGAAACAGTATATGCAAGCAGACATGAAAATCCTATTTCTAAAGAGTTATATAATGAAAGAAGTATACTGATCTCCATTTGGAATCTTTTATTTATTGTAAGCCTTTTCAAAGCAGTGTAGTTTTAGAAGTCTCTCAGATCAAAATTTAACTGCTTTATTGTTCATTGACCCCTGCAAGTCGGTTATTGAATATTTCCCCTTATTGAAAATGGAAAGATTACCCAGTTCTTGTTTTTTTTTTTTAATTCTAATTTTCTTAAAACCCAACAAATCTTCCAAATCTTAAAGGGCAAGTTTGTAGCTAAAAAGTTAAGGTATCTCAGCCCGATGGCATTGTTTCTTTTCAAAACAATTCAAGTCTCGAATCTTGTTTGCGGAAACAAATGATGTGTAATCTTTTGAAAATATTTCGTCGCTACTGATATCAATGGTTCTGGAAGCGAATAATCGAGATCATTTCCAGTGAGATTGTATCCAAGAATTTTGATAAAACCCAAATGCCAATGAAAACAAGAAGTATAATGTACCAGGAATTGTAAAATGCAAAGAAATTTGAGGTGCTTTTCTTCAATTTCATTACTGAAAGCTGTATTCCAGAATTCGATCTGCTTCTCACAGTTTCATTTACTATAATTCTATATAAATCTTGTTTGATTCCCCGCATTACTTCTCAAATATAACAATATTTTACTCAGCGAAATGACTACTGGTATACACTTTCTTGCAATCTCAATCTTGGCAGCCGCCGCTTCTTTTGACACTACCAACAGTACAATGATTCCTGAAGCCATGTTAGATTTGAAAAACTATGATAATTCGTTGATAGCCGTAGATTCAAGTATAAACCACCACAAACTCGAGGAAAGCGACGTTTATGACTCTCAAAGAGAGGTTCTTGAGTTGCAAGAAAACTTGGAAGATTTAGTACAGCACATCCAATCTTTCATACTGGAGACTGAGTTTGAAGTTGAAGAATTCATTTCAGAGGCAAACATAATTGAAAAGCAACTTTTAAAACTCACCGCATCAGCGAAAAAGCTAGAGCCTGATTCGATAATCGAACGGATGCTTCAATTTGCTACCTGCATGTTCCAGATTATGGTGGAGACCACCGAGAATCTAAAACATTATGACTTATTGGGCACCATGGACCAGCATTTGCTAATTTGTATGTTTGAGCTCAACGTGAGACTATTGGCACTTTTTGATCGAAATGGGCTTCCCAACTTTACTCTTGTAAGGTATAAAGAGAGAATGAAGCATTTCAATTTTCTTATGGACTTTTGGAGTCAGGAATTTGAAATCTTGTCTGATGTTCCTATTGGGATTCGAAGGGTATTTCACGCCCAGAAAATGAGTGCACGACAAAAGCTTGATTTACTAAAAGGTCTGGACGAGAATGAGTATGAATATTTTGAGTACTAAATCTCCTTATTTGAACACTAATATTTTGAAGAAGTTTTTAACTCTAATTTGCAACGTTTCTCCCCGGGAACGTGACTATTTTTGTTGTTGAGAGCATATTTTCGGGAAAGCTGTTTATCTTTCTGATTCGGGAAACTTGTCTATTTCTTACTTTCTAAAACGTTACAATTGACCGCTTCTCTGTGTGGACCAAACCAATTTACTATATGATTATAAAGCTGTTTTGAAAAAAGTTATGAGAAAAAATAATGTTTTTTTTCTTAAAGATTCATCTTATTATAAGGCATTAGCTCTGCGTGTTTTGCCCACTCTTCACTAACAAAACTAAACTAGGGAAAATCTATAATAGATCGCACGTCCATCTCAGGTGCCTCACCCAAAAGAACTAGAGTTGAAGCTCGAACTATCTCAACAGCTTTTACCCTTTTTTGAGATTCCTGCCTGTCCTCTGCACACTAATTACTTTCAATTTATGTCATCGTCCGAACGAAGTAGTTTGACCAACGGCCCAAGAGAGCTGGCTTATGAGTAGGGGAAAAATATCGACCCCTACTTTAACTTCACGGCGTCGGTTGATAAAAACTCTGTATATTACTTTTACCAAACGGTTAAAATTCCAAAGTTTGGAGGATGATACATCGATGGAAGATAACATTTCGCTGAGGTGCATCTCTGACCGAAAGCCAATAAGTTGCTACCAGAATTTGAACTCTATAAAAATTTGTAGATATGGTTAAGATATACCTTAGAATTTCCGGTTCTACCGCATAAAAGACACGAGATAATGTCTCGCTCATTTGTGTCATGAATTAAACCGTACAGACCAATTTTGAATTGATAGAATGCAAAAAGATCTTTTCGAAGAGCACATTTTTTATGATCCGTTTTCATCCAGAACTTTATTTATCGGATAATGGACCACTTATGTATTATTTCCTTCATAATTTTTTAAACTTTAGTTGTTCTGGGTGCAAAATTATGCATTTTTGTAGATTTGACAGATACCTCTCATTAGTGCTCTTAAACTGGTGACAAATTGAAACCGACTTAACAACATAAGCCCAATAATCTTCAAATATGTATTTTTCGAATGAATGTCCAAAAAGCTCCCAATAATATTACGAAGTAATCTGATTAACGATTGCCGGACGGGGTCCCGATTTCTCCGATTCCTGCATACACCACACGAAGAATAGCCACTCACAGCAGCACTTTTTCTTTTTTTTTTTTTTTCCGTTTATCCATTACGCTGTGTGCACACCTTGCGATACGGTGAAATTTTTGAGTATTGATTCTCAAAACGTGTAACCGGAAAATAGAAGCGGAAAAAAAAAAAAAGAAAGAAAGAAAAACATCGGAATCCAAAGGTGTATCTTTGCGCAAAAAACAGGGAGAAAGGAGAAGAAAAATAGTATAAGGACAAACAAAAAATTAGCACATACTCGCTATATCCTCCATATTATTCATATCTTTATCACATTCATCTAATTATTCATCCATCATACTCAATATGTTTATTAGAGCTTCTCAAAGAAATAGAGTCACGACTTCTGTCTTCAGCTCTACATTTGCCATATGTTTTCTTCTTGTTGGCGCCAACTCCGTGCTTCCGTGTCCCGTCGATTCTGTGCATGGAAATGATTCTGTCATGGACGAACGTTTAAATAGGTCGGAGGCCAAAAGCCCGAAAACAGAGGCTTAAGAAATTCAAAAGAGGAGAAGGAAATTTGAGCAGAGTTTGTGGATTTCTGTGGATTTCTTATCACAGAACAAAACAAAGAAAAGAAATCTTGGTGAAGATGATTGTTGTTCACTAATCTGATGTTATATGGCTTGCTCTTTTAAAGTGATGGTATTACTAGAAATGTTGTGGTGAGAATTCCAGGCCTCAGTTTCACGCAAAAAGCTTGATTATTATTACAAGAGGAATGTTGACTTTAGATACCATTTCCAGATCCTTTTTGATTTGTTTTGATTTTCATGTTCATCATATTTTTTCATCAAAAAAATGCATGAATCAAGATTCGAGGATTTGGACCAATCACAATGCGCGAGATACTTCGCATTGCCTTGACGATGGACAGTTGAAATTTTTTGGAGTAAGTGGGGTTTGTGCGGAAAAACACGTGATCTCAGGTCACGTGGCCAAACCCCTGTGCAACGGCTCCTGCATTTCACGTGGATTTTCGCACTCACGGTTAAATGAACCGTTTGCTAAAGAAGAGGCGATCAAAAAAAATTAACATTAAGGGTTTACGTACATTTATTCTTTTTTTTTCTTCTCTTTTTTTTCTTTTTTTGCTTTTCTTTCATTCATTGGTTTCTTTCTTCCGAAGTTTTTGGCGCCAGCAGCCAAGACTCGTGAAGCTTTTTACATAGTAAGGCACCACAAATTATCGAATTGCCCCTCGTTTGTAGATGTATGTCCGCTTTAGGCAAATAGGTAAACATCAATACTATGGGCAAATTTCCCCACGCAAAAGAGAATCATCGTGAATCTTTCTCATTTCTCATTTCTCGTGCTTTCATCAAAAAGATAAAGGATAGATTATGTTTTTGCCCCAAAAGTATACTTATTCTTCGCCTTCTAAATCCAGTGGGGCTTCTCTGAAAGAAGCAAATATTCATGGCAAATTGGATATCGGAGTTCTCCCTCCAATCCCCGAGCCGAAATTGGTCGAAAATCCAATTATAGAGAAAGTCACACAGCATCAGTCGATTTCACAGGAAAATCTCATCATTCCTCTTGCGGATCCATTGGAAGATCTTCTTGCGGCGAGCCAGGCCCAAATCAAACAGTACAAAGTACAACTTCCTTCTGAGCAATCCCATGACCATCCGGTGAAAAACTCAACTTCGTTGATTCAGGAGATTATGGGCGAGACAGGCGAATCCCCACAAAAAGCAAACGAGGATCTCTCTTATAAGAATATCCCACAACGATTATCACATGATTCCAAACAAGAAATGCCAAATTCTCAGCCTCCACAACTTGCCCCAAGACGCTTAAGTTTTGGGAAATCGTTACCGGGCCTTGAGAATATCGAAGAAGTTGCACCTAACAAAACCTCAACTGATCCTTTGGCGTGCCATGCAGAAAATATCATGCGCATGGCCATGGACTCAACCATGCTTGGATCATTTTGCAACGAGACGATATCGTCGAGTTTTTCTAATATTCTTGACGAATCGTTTCTTGCCAAACTAGACGAAAAGAGTTTCGGTGATGACAACCCACCAAAGTCCCAACTTGCATTTCTGAAAGCAACAAAGATCGATATTAGTGCTAAAGATTTGGAAATGGCCATCAACGACCCGCTTCGCTTAAATTAAGCGAGAATCTGTTCAAGCATTCGTTTATCGCGTTGGTAAATCTTGAAGTAAAACATATATTCATCTCCCGGCGCCTGGATCACGGGTTCCACTCGGGTAAACTGATTTGTGTCCCATATTTCACAAAGTCGATGATGATCTTCAGACAGATAATTTTCAAGACACCGAAGCAAAGATTTCCCGTCCTCATTCAAGTTTTTGAATTTGCGGATCCGGCTCATGAGGTGTGCACTAATGTGTTCAGGTTCTGGTTTCAGCTGTAAGTATTCAAACACATAGTACTCAAGAAGCTGATTGTATGCATCTCCACGTAAGCTGGAAAATACAAGATGCTTAAAGTTTTTTGAGGAAACAGAAAGACCCCTCTGCTTCATGAATTCATAAAAGGCAAGGCCCGTGGCCATTGCCGCTGGCGATTCCGCAAAAGATTTGATGATGATATCACACAGTGCTTGATCAAGCCACTTGGCCAAGAATTTGGGTTCCACCTGTTTCATCACGTTTAGCGCTGAAATCACGCCGGTGGTATTTTGATATGTTGCAAGATGCGCTAGTAAGCAATTGACGAAAATCAGGCGTGTTTCAGGACAATGATTTTTCGAAGTAAGGTGGTGCAAATGCTTGGTAATGAATTCCAGTAATACAGAAGTATTTTTTAATACACTGCCCTGTGCAGACTCATGGACATTTCGGTTGGATTTTTTCGTCAATATCTCTTCTTCATCTTCCAGGATTTCCTCGCCCGGCACAAAATTTGCTTGCTTCCACGGCCCACTTTGTTCTTTTGCCACAGCATGTGCCACTTTGGCATCAAATTTATGATACGTATTGAGTTTGTGCAGAAATGCGTCGACGAGGTCTCGGTACTCAAATAGAAATTTCTTTTTTGCCACAAACGTATCGATCACGTCAAGCACGGTTTTCACCGAATTGTCCTCGTCGGTATGGTCGGCAAGTTCTCCTGCTTTTGGATTATAGTGGCAATAAGCGGTGATTATTCGGAGACACAAATCTTTGGTCAAGGCCAATTCGCCCCGCATTGATTTATGGAAAAAATGCCACTCGATTAGATTGAGACACAGTGCCACGTCTCCATGAGCAGCTAAAGTGTGAAGGATTTGGGATACGGTGTGTTGGCTTAAGGAGGGCAAAAAGCGATTATTTTGTAATATCCCAATCTCTAGCACGGCATCTGTGACGGCCACCAGGTCTAGACCATCCATAATCACATTCACGTAGATGAGTTTTACCAAATCATAGTGGTTTTTCCAAAGCCCAGTACTCAAAATTTCTGTCCATGTAGAAATAGCAATTAAATCAGTGCATGCTTCTGAAATAACTTCCAGAAGAATATCCAACAAGGAATCACAATCTTGAGCCACACATTGGGCGTCTACAAGTTTTTCAATGGGTAATTCACGTAGAAGAACCGTGCGATCTGGACCACTAGATATCTGTGCTAAACAGGCATGAAAATGGTCCATGGCTAACAGAATCTGGCCCGAATTTAAAAGCACATGCATATGAGCGGCAAGATACTTTACGGCCATTTGAACACTGGGATTTGCCCGCGCTATTACGTTCTGGTATACGATTTTCAAGCCTAGGAGTTGTGTGAAGTCGGCGCAATTCTCAAAGCATTGAAACACGTGTTTTGCAGCCGATTCGAGATCTGCCACTGAAGCAGAAGTTTCCGACATCTCGATAAATAGTTGTAGACAAAGCAGGACGTGTTTGCGCTCGCTCTCAGCGGCCAACAGCTGGAGAAGTAGAAGGTATAACTGGGGTTTCCTGAATCTTGAAGAAAGGGGATCTTTTTTCATAGCCGCAGCAATTTCAAGATTTTTGCGGGCTTTTCCTGCCTCTATATTGCATTTCAACACATTTCCCACTTCAACGGGGCTCATACCAACCACATTGGATGAAATCAGGTTGAAAAAACGGCGATTTGCAGCAACAGCAGGCGTTTCCTTTGGCTCCTGGCGAGAAATTCGCCGTGTTTTCACAGCAGTATGTTGTTTGACACGCGAATATTGAGCAGCAGCATTTTGAGCGTGTTTCGCCACGGTTTTGGGCGCCAGCATATGGGTGAAAGTGGGCGGAAAATGAGGTCAATTTACTGATTTGGGTCTCTTTTGTTAGTGTCTTTTTTTTTTTGTTTTTTTTGTTTAGGGCCCTGGGTTTAGGGCCAGGAACTTGCGCGCACGCGTGTTTTAGGCCCTAGGCGGTGGGAGTGGCTGGGCAAAGATAAGCGGTAAGGTCCACTACAATTTACAGAGAAAAGGGAGAATTTATAAATTTAAGGATGGAGATAGTTTGAATTCTACCAATGGTTGTCTCTTACAAAATAAAAAAGTAAAAAAATTAAGATTTTCTTATAAAATACAATAAAATGTCTTTCTGTTTTGAGATATTTCGAGTCGCACACCGGCTCTTGCCCTGGCCCTGGCCCTGGCCCTATTCATAGCTCGCACTCACTGGGGCCGGAGCCAAAAACAAAAGAAAAAAAGATCTAAGTCTATCTCAATCACGTATTTAAAACACCTAAACTCTTTAAAAACCCGCAATAATTTCTCAAAGTATGACGGGATTTTTCTCCAGGGGCCTTGCTACGACACTGGGCAGCAAGCTGAGTGCGTTTACCGTGTTTGACCGTGCCGCCAAGCTCGTGCAACGGCTGAAAACGCCGATTTCCAACATTCTGGCGTCTCGCAAAGCGGATTTCCTTCGTGACGAGGTTGCTGTGCGGACCATCGAACGGCTAGCGTTTATTACGCGTGATTTCACCCGCACGCTAGATTTCGGGGCACATCTGGGGGACCTCTTGCGGAACTTATGTACGGTTTCAAAAGTGCCAGAAGCGAGCGACGAGGCAGAGGAGAAAATCGTGGCTCAACTCAATGAAGACAAGCAGAAGATCTTACTGAAGATCCAGGATTTGACCATGCTTGATTCGCTGCACCTGCTTTTGTACAGAGACGCTGAAATGAAGTTTGATCGTAAATATGAAGGCAAACTTAGTCGAGTAGTGGCGGATGAAGAATTGTTTGAAGCACCCGAACTTGTGGAAAGTGAGCAGTACGATACCGTTATATCCAATTTATCGTTACACTGGATTAACGATCTTCCACAGGCACTTGCCAATATCAACCGTGTGCTTAAGCCAGATGGGCTTTTCATGGGCACGATTTTTGGCGGCGACACGCTTTATGAGCTCCGCACGTCCTTGCAATTAGCAGAACTCGAGCGGAATGGTGGCATGTCGCCTCGTGTATCCCCCTTAGTACATTTAAATGATGTAGGCAGTCTTCTTAACCGTGCAGGATTCAGTATGCTTACAATAGATACCGAGGATATTGTGGTGGGAGGGTACCCGGATCTTGTGGCCATGTGCACGGATCTCCAGAATATGGGAGAGCAAAATAGTTTGGTTGCAAGGGCCAACACGCTTCCTCGTGACGTTTTGCTAGCGGCAAATGAGATATGTAAAAGTATGCATGGAGAAAAGGGGCCAGATGGCGAAATCACGCTTCCTGCCACGTTTAATGTGATTTTCATGATTGGCTGGAAAAAGAGTGACTCGCAGCCACAGCCGTTAGCTCGTGGTTCGGGCCAGGTCAATCTCAAGGATGTTTTGGGATAATTTTTCTTTTGTTTTTTTCGACTAATTCTTGCTAGAAATGATTCTGGTGGGATGACCAAATATAGATTATGGATTCGATTTCAGTGGAAAAAGTCCAATTAGCGTTAACGTAGCGTTGACTCTGGTTTTTTCTTGGAGTTTAGATGATAGAGGTGATAATACTGGAAGCATTTTTCTTTTTGAGGATCACCGAATTCTCCAAACGTGGAGGGTTTCGGATCTACAGTCTCTATTGCTCTTGAAAACTCTCATAGAAATCTCCATTTCCGCTTCAAAAGCTTATACGTGAGCTAGGATATTTCCGAAAGTAGAAGTTTTCCAGCTTTGACTATGAGAAATTGTAAGATACCCACCAATAGTTTGGGCGCCACCATAGTATAGAATAGAAGATTAGACTGTATAATGAGAAAC
Source organism: Metschnikowia peoriensis (assembly GCA_030573015.1). Classification (NCBI taxonomy): domain Eukaryota; kingdom Fungi; phylum Ascomycota; class Pichiomycetes; order Serinales; family Metschnikowiaceae; genus Metschnikowia; species Metschnikowia peoriensis. Next base: position 4,372 of record JAJMCO010000157.1, on the reverse strand, counting down.
GTTATTCCCTGTGATCCTCTCTATTTTGGAACATCAAAATAAGCATGTAAATAGCAGTTTTTATATTTTTTTTCTTTTCTTTTCCTTATTCTCCTTTCTAGTGTTTTTTGTATTTTCATCCTGATCACGTGTGGATGATATATATTAGTGGCATATCACAAGGGTACCTAAAAAGTGACTTATTTTAGTCGGGTCAACTTCCCCGTATTTTGGTCGGTAGAGGGAAATGAGTAATGTTGTTCTTAGAAATAAGAAAGAAAGTAATACTCTCTCTTTTTTTTTTTTACTTATCAAATTTACAAAGCACACATCTTCTTGAATCCGTTTCAATCACTTTATAAGACGAGAAGCACACACGCAAAACCAAACTTACACCGAAAAGAAGAATTTTCTAAAAATGCAGTTTCTTCCCGGATTACTTCAAGATCACCGGCCTTTGCTTCCGATCGTGGAAACTCCACTTGACTCAAGTTTCAGTGATGACTCTATCGAGACCAAAGACAGCACCGAGCTTTTTAAAGTGGACCCACGAATAAAACACAGAAGTACTGGAACGCTTATTCTTGGCAAAATAGGCTTGCGAAGCCTGCGGAAACTTCCCGTGTCTCGTCCGATTCTGGCCTCTGTGTTTAGTGCCTTCTGGACAAATAAAAACTCCAATGCATTTAAAGCAAAGTGGTTTCACTCTCGGTCCAGCTGGGGCAACTTGATGGCGGAGACAAAACTACAAAAGAAAATGTTATCCCATTCACGGAAAATGGTATATCAGGAAAAATTTGCAAAAAACCATGATTTTGGTACGCTGACCTTAGCTCCCAACCTGGCTCAGGCTCAGGCTCAGGCTCAGGCCCTGGCCCAGACGCGAGTGTTGAATTGGCTGCGAAATTTGCGACTGGCAATTGCAAATTACACTTATAATGTGATGGCCCCGCCCGAGCCCAACAACGTCCATGAATGGGAGTGGATGTCGGGATTTGGCTTTGATCATTATCTTGCCGAGATATTCCGGATTAAAAAAAAGCAGACACGGACTCCATGTGGACAAGATCCGCGTATATCTGAATTGGACACTAAAGCAACCGTGCCTCCGCTTGCAAAAGATGATCTTTCTTCAGACACCAGGAAAAGTTTAGGAAGGATTGAGGAAATTAATGAGACCGCTGTGGAGAAGATTACAAATTCTGTGAAAGACCGTTTTGTTAGGAAATCTCCCAGTCCTCATTTTGATATGGAGGCCCTTCAAATTAACAGTGCGGAGTCTGCAATTCAAGGTTTCGCTGCAATAGGGACCGAAGTTTGGGATTCGGATGAAAAGGGCAGTATTGGTTCTTGGGAGTTTGAAGATGAAGATGGGGGGAATCTTTCACATGTGAGCAGCAACGAACGAGGTGGAGCAACTGAATGGGGAGTTTCTGCAAATCAGCCAAGTTTCTTCAAGACGATATCGTTGGAACATGGTACCGATATCGTTAATGACAATATTTCAGACTCCACAGCAGAGCTTTGTGAAGCTTTTCATTTGAGTTTTCAAAACTATAACCAAAATGTTGTGGGTTTTGAGGATTGGCCCATGAGAGACAACCTGCCTCTAGATAGTGGGACTATACCGAGAAGTGTTGTTATGCCTGAGTCTGAAGTTGCGTTTTCAGAAGGAGAAGAATCTTTATCTTTATGGGACGTACTATCACTCAGCAAGATTGCACAGTGTGATCGGTTTAAAAGGGAATTGCTGGAGTCGGACGAGTTTCTGCTTTTCAGCAATGCAAAAAAACAATTATACACTCCCTTCAACTTTAGTGTTGTTGTACTTCTCGGAAGAAACACCGAAATCAGACAAAACCCCGTTCGTCATAAAAGAAATACTTCTGTTATTTTTGACGACACTCCTGCTTTGGCGGAACAGCCAGAAACTTTTGAGCAAATCCGCTCAAACCAATGCACCGCTTCTCCAAAAAGTATTTTGAAAAAAAGCGCATTTGCTTGCTCTTCCCCAAAATTTCCAAAATCGATTCAAATGGAGAGTCCAATTTCGGGTGAAAGGAGAAAAGCCTTGGATCAAGAATTGAGTGATAGAGTGGCTCACTGTGAAACTTTAGCTAAAGAACTCTCAAAGCTGTCTCGAAACTTGAAAGAATTGGATGAGATTCTGGCATTTTTCAGTCAAAGTTTCCGATTCATGATGGAAAATTATATTTTTGTGGCCGAAGACCAGGTTTTCCAATGCAGTTTTTGGATGGACGAGGCGAGACGGAAAATTTTGACAGTGTTTGAAAATCTAACTGGCTTGGGCCAAGAATATGCGTTACTTCTTGAATTCCTTGCTGAGACTAAGTTTTGCAATACAAATCTAGTGGATGTCCAGTGCAGACTATCCTTTTTAGGAGAATCAATTACGCGGAACGGTGAAATTTTGGATGAAGTGAACGATTCCATTTTGGCATTGGACTGCAGACTCAGGGAGTTCATCAGCCCTTTATCTCAGATTGCACAAATCACAATCACCAATACAAGAAAGTTGGCCGAAGCATATAGGATCTATTATTTTTTGACGGAGGATCTTGATTTACCCAATGACCGCAGCCAAGCCCATTTCACAACTTTCATGAATGAGCTGGATTTTGTTGTTGGTAACACCGGTCTTTTCGAGATGCCAAAGTACAAGGAAGTATTGAGTGACTTACAAAACTGGCTCCAAATTGTGACCGACGTGAAGATTGATCTACACTTGCACATTCAGAAAATCGTATCCAGAGTTGCGGATTTAGAGATTCACGAGAGTTCAGGGCCTGAATATATTTGGACAAAATTCAATATTGAGGATACGGCCGTGTTACATAACTCACTTCATGGGTCCATTATTTCTGCTACAACTTGCGAGTCGTTGGATGATATACTTATGACGCGAGAAACTATTGCGAATACGGTGCTGGGTGCTGATCTGGGATTAAAACCGCTTCTTTCCAGCGAAGCGTGAGTTAGATAGATCGTGGTTTACAATTATAAAAAAAACTCTTGAAGGAGAAAGCTCAAATCTCAACTAGGATAAGGATCTAGGATAAGGATAATTCACTGCATATGGTTTATTCTATTACGGCTCTAGGAAACTTGGTGGGGCAAGAAAAAAAATGTAGTCTATATCGGATATAACACCGTAAAAACATCTTCGTTTTTGGCTGAAAATAAAAAACCGTTCTTACACCCCAAACACTTTAGCGCTATAAGGAATAATCTTCTTCAGGCATGAAATAATCGTTGCGGAATCGTTATAACGATTATTCCTCGGGTGTCGGAATATTCCTGTGGCCGCGGTATTTTTTTTTTGCATTCCACATTTTCACGTGCGCCGTACACCGTGCGGCCTAAGTTACAGTGTGGAGTAAGCGCGAGTGACGCATAAATGGCACGCTTATCGGGATTCGGCGCTATCTTTTTCCAACAACCCACTAGATACTGAATCTTGCAAAAACAACTATCACAGAGAGAAATAAACAAAAATTCCAGATAGTCATAATAATATTGTTGAAGGCGATTCAATAATCATACCGGATATAGAGTGCTAGATCTTTGCCACATATTTTTTCGCCTACCACTATTTTGTTTCTTATCCCCAGTTCCAAGGTCACATATTCTTCAGAGCTTAAGGGTGGACTTTTTTTTATTGGCAATTTGACCAACGATATCTTTTACAAAAACAAAACCGGGAAATTTCAAAAACAAATCATGGCTTCATCTAAGAAAAATGACCAGGTGTTGGTGTTGCCACTGTACACGTTGGATTCAGCGCTTGTGCTCTTGCCCGGAATCCTTTATCACGTGACTTTCCCCCGTTTCAAGGCGGCGGCTTTTTTGGCTCGGTTCCGGGAGAAAATCGGGCGTGTTCCTATTGTGAAAAGCGTTTTGACGGAATATAACTTCGACACTGCCGAAGCAGAGATTCCTGTGTTATCACCTCAAGCTGTCGATGGAATTTGCCGTTTTCGGACTGCCGAAAAATCGGGCCACACGCTGGCGCCTGTAGAATTGGCAGCGGACGCTTCATTGGACTCGGATTTGGATTGGCTCACTGTGGCTGTGTTTCCGAACTTGCGAAAGCTTGTTGCGCCAAAAACAGCCGAGAATTGCGCTGTTGCCACCATTTGTCGTGTAGTTGGAATCTCAGACGATTCAAATACAGTTACTCTCACAATCCAGGCGGTTGTACGTGCGAGTAAAAGCGGCGGAGATACTCACTTAAAACCTACGGAGGCCGAGTTTATGGTAAACTGGACGGAATCCGTTACTGATTGTCAAAAGCACGCGGCTTCAATTTGTCAAACCACTTCAAGACTTTTTGAACTGATTAATGCGTTTATGAATACTTACCGTGAAGCAG
>JAJMCO010000156.1:0-29632 GCA_030573015.1 Metschnikowia peoriensis | reverse complement strand
GGCCTAGATCTGCAGCTTGTGAAGACCAGACTGTGTGCGCGATAAACTCCTCGTGCACCAAGCGAACGTTATATCACGTGATCTAGGATGGCGAGACAGGGAATTTAAGGGAAAGTGGTGGCGGATCTTGCTGTTGACTTCATCTTCAAAAATGTCTAATATCACACTTGTTTCACCTACACTTAAACTCACGCCTACTTCAAAGATTGTAACTGTTGCCGCGGGATGCTTTTGGGGAGTAGAGAAAGTCATTGGCAAATACTTCAAAGATAAGGGATTGGTTGACGCCAAGGTCGGATATGCTAATGGTCTGCCTTCCGTCACCGATGTTACATACCGCAATGTTTGTAGTGGTACCACCGGATATGCTGAAAGTTTACAGATCTCTTATGAGCCAAGCAAGGTGAATTTGAAGGAAATCTTGGATATCTTTTTCAGAATCCACGACCCAACTACTTTCAACGCACAAGGGCCCGACCATGGCTCGCAGTACCGGAGTGCCATTTACGCTCACAGCGATGAAGATCTCAGTGTTGCACGTGAATGCAAAAAGTATTTTCAGGAGGAGTGGTATCCTAATCATAAGATAGCCACGGAAATTGAGCCCATAAAGTCATGGTATGATGCTGAAGATTATCATCAAAAATACTTGGACCAGAACCCTGGAGGATATGAGTGCCCCACGCACTTTTTGAGAACCAAGCCAAAGGCCTGATTATTGGGGTAACTTCAATTTGCAAGCTGCAAGCCTGCTTTCAAAAGGTCTTCCGGAATAAAAAGTATTTTAAAGAGCCCGCGTTGTAAGAGACGGCTTTCAACAAGCTCCAGGAAAGGAACGGACACGGATGTATATTAGACTTAGATTTGGAAAATGAACAGATTCCAATTGTATAAATGAAAAAGTAAACGATGCAAATGAAAAAAAAAATGAAAAAAAAGTTTAAGTGTAACAACAAAAATTCTAGATTAAAAAATGTAAAGGTCAGTCGACGCGAGGGGATCAAGAATCAAGATTCAAAGCCCGACCGCATTAAGATCGCGGCGCGTCTCATGACAATCCACGAAAAAATATATCCGTGAAATAATCTTATTCTCGTTCATACTAGTGATATCAATAAACTCCCACATTTCCTTGCAAAAGAAAACAAAAAAAAAAATCGCTTCTATTCTCTTCACTGAAAAATGTCTTTGTGGGTTGATAAATACAGACCTAAAAACCTTGATGGACTCACTTTCCACCATAATGTGACCAGCTCGCTCCGGGCATTGGCTTCCACAGGCGATTTTCCCCATTTATTGGTTTATGGACCAAACGGAGCCGGTAAAAAGACCCGTATCTATGCCACATTAAATGAGTTATTTGGAGCACAGGTGGAGAAATTAAAAATTGATGTGAAAAGTTTCACGACGTCGTCAAACAGGAAACTTGAATTCAATGTGCTCAGTTCGCCGTACCACTTGGAAATCACACCCTCAGACATGGGAAACAACGATCGTGTCGTGATTCAGGATTTGTTGAAAGACGTTGCGTCTACAGAACAGGTGGATTTCTCGAATCAGGCCAAGTCTGCGTCCAAGCATCGGTTCAAAGTGGTAGTTATCAATGAGGCCGAGTCCTTGAGTAGAGATGCACAAGCTGCCTTGAGAAGAACAATGGAGAAATATTCATCCAATATCCGTTTGATCTTGGTGTGCAACACGATATCTAATATAATTGCGCCCATCAAGTCCAGAACGCTTTTGGTGCGAGTTCCAGCTCCCACCACTGCACAAATCGCCGATGTTTTGAAAATCGTGGTGCAAAAGGAATCAATCAAGCTTTCGTACGGTGACCAACACATCAAGACGGCGTTCCTCGAGAAAGTGGCCGAGGCTGCCGACCGCAACTTAAGAAGAGCTCTTTTGAGTTTCGAGACTATCTGCATGCAATCGGAAACCGTTGACGTGCAAAACCTTGGCTCTGCCTCGATCACTTTGGACTGGGAGCAGATAATCAAGAATATTGCGGTTTCTGTCCGTAGAGATAAGTCTGTGGCCAATTTGGCTAAACTTAGAGTCACTTTCTACGAGCTTTTGTCCCATTGTATCCCCCCTAGACTCATCTTAAAGACTTTGACATTGCAATTAGTGAGCTTGGAAAGAGAAAAGATGCCCGAGATTGTTGCTTGTGCCGCCATTTTTGATGAAAGGTTGAGTTTGGGTCAAAAGGCCATCTTTCACCTCGAGGGCTTTGCAGCAAAGGTTATGGTAGCTTTATCGTAATTTGTTTTGCTTAGCACTCACAGGAAGCTTTGCGGTTTAGTCAACTGCTGTTAGTGCATAAAAAATATAGTACTTGCTTATTCCTTGTGTGCATAAATGAGCAAAAAAGAAGTGACTCTTTGCTGTGTTACACTTGAACTAAGTCAAAACTGACTAAAGTCAAAACCGTGATCTGCCGAGTATTCAAGACGCCAGCAAAACTTGCTTGGCAGCGCAAAAAAATAATACGTCCAACAAATTGTGTGTGAAACATATGGTGCCTCACCCACGATCTTGAAAGGTACCTACGGCAACAAACGCTACTGCCCATGAAGTATAACGTGAAAAGTGAATCCTATTTAAGAAATTTGAATAAGTAGAAATAAAATATAAAAAAGCACACTGAATGAGCCACGTTTCAAATAATCTAGTGTTGCACTTTGTTGTCTCCGAATTTGGCCACCTCGTTGTGTGCGTCGCCCCTTGAGTTACCTTCGCTTTCCTCATAAGATGGAAGCAATGGCTCACTGACATCTTCCTTAGCATCAGTGCTGGGTTTAGGAGCAATATTTTGAGACGAGCTTCGCGAAACCTCTGGTTGTTGGATATCACCACTTTGGTGGCTCACTTCAGTATGGCCGCCAGCTTGTGTTTCAGCATCGCCAACTCTCAAATAACCCTCACGGCTAGCCTCACTTCTTGCAGAAGGAAACAACTGGAGGATGAAAATTAAAGAGTAGAAAACTCCAATGACGAAAAAGCAAATAGAGAGTACACAAGAAATTATGAACTCCTTGGTGCCGAATGAAAACCTAGGACCTGACAAAAGATAAATTGGTAAAGGAGGGACGAAGAACGCAAGCAAGACCAACAAGAACTTTTGCATGCCTGAAGGAATGTCAGCATCGAGAAATTCCGGGGAGATTGTCATTTTGCTAATGATCTAGAAAAACTCAAAGAACTATTTTGATGGCAAATCAGGGGTAATTTTTCGCTTTATTGGGAATGGGCTGTGTAAAGATGACAGGCTCACGTGACTTAGTGTGCCGCACGGCCATTGATAGTGTACTCGACCAGTTGGCAGGACGCACTGTGTTTGCAACAAAATGTTCTAACTGCTCGGCACGGTTTTCAATGCAATGATGAGAAAATTTGCTGGGAACTAGAGTTTGACATGCTCGCTGATTCACGGCACAATTTGGCAGCCAACGGTTCAGGTTTGATTCTCAAGATTGGTTCTAGTGCGAGTGAATTGTTTGCTGTGACTGGCCAGAAAACATCAGCAGACAATGAGCAGCTATAAATGGCATTTGATGGCTTGAATTACTTAAGTAAAACAACAGTCTCTTCCGATTCTTTCTTTCCATCTTTCATCAGTACCTTTCTTATTTTAAAAAAAAAAATGACATCGCTTGGCAAATACGCCCTAAAGCGGGTTAAGCGCCACGCCAAAACTGTATATGTTCGCGGTGCTAAAAATAACCGTGAGCACTACTGAATGAGCAAGCATGAGTTTCTAAAAAAACACCAATTCTTCTATCATTAGGAACAGAAAGTGTGACCCCCAAATAATTGAATGCAGAAACTCTATTATTTTTTAACTGTTGAAGTCCTTTATTTTTCCGTAATTTGCAATCTCCACTTACTTTGTCTCGCCTGAGAAGCCTTCCACGCCTCGAGGGCTAACATTCTCACGCCTGGACACGCGGGGCCCAGCTTTATTTGTAAGATCTAATTATATATCCTGCTGTTTGTTTGTTTTTTTTAATACCTGCTTCTCAGTATCAAACCATCAGTACAATCAAATATATACAGAACAATAGAACAATAGAATTTATCTAGCCGACCTTCTTTTCTCCTTCCCTTTTTGGCGACAATTACCCACTTCTTCCAAATTCCACGCAGAAACACGGGTATTATTCTGCGTCAGCTCGCGCCTCACGCCTCGCGCCGCCCACCCAGTGGTTTCACGCTACTGCATCACCTAGCATTCTGAAACCCATGCCCAGAGTTTCATGCAATATCTCTTTGCGCCGCTTTTTGCCAAAATCTCCCGCCAACGCGTTTCTTCATAAAACCCCTATTTGGTACATTTTCTTGTTTACCTTTAAGTCTTCGAAAAAAAATAAAAAAAAAACTTGCAAATAAAAATACGCCCTATTACAGAGAAGCAGAACCACGTCGGCCCCTCTTTCATAAATCAAGCTAGATTTAGCCATCCCCTATTATCATTTTCTGATTCCGCAATCACAGCTCCTCATAGCCCTAATTCCAATATTCGTGTCTATTTAGATGTGTATCATGACATCTCACATGGACCCCAAATCATATAGTCATGCCGTTCCTCCGGCCAGAAAATCACCTGTCACATTTAAGCCGCCGCTGGCCCCGCTTTGCGGATCTTCTTCGGGCTCTCCAAAACTGCCCTCGGCCATGGGATCGATGAACTATTCGCCAAGGCATTCCTGCAAACCCAGTTCGCTTCTGAGCTCACGAAATATCAATATTCAGCGTCTCCTGCTAAATGCCAGTCCACCACAACTGCCGCCGGTTGTGCTGCCTCCCAAAAGAGGCAAACCTTTGGCGCTTTTGATTCCATCTGTTTCATCACCCTCTACCTCTGAATTCGTGGCCCAGACCCCTATAAGAGAATCTGTATTCCCCGCTGATATCAAGGACCCCCAATTTCCCATCGTTCCCGCAAGCCCGCACCCTTATAGCTCGAGTCATGACCTGCCTAATACTACTCAAGAACAGGTCCCCGGAGATAAACCCATCAAACTACGAAGTCCATTTAAATCTGGGCAGGCATCAATAAAGAGTTTGCATGACGAGTTGGAGGATAGTCTAGCAGGTTTGAATATACATGTGGCGAATGAAAGTACTTTTCCAAATGTCCAACCCATTTCTCAAGAGAACTCTTTGGCTTCTTATGAAGAGCCATTCCGCTATGGGGATTCGGATATGGTATTGGCTGCAGAATCAGCAAGCAATCCCGGCATGCCTGAAGAATTACAAGAAATCGGTCTTACATCTGCCTACCCACATGGCCCAGCCAATGTGCTCAACTCGGTTGTATATCTATACTCAGACCCGGAGACTTCAGAACTTCCGGTGGATATTAACGATTATGATCTCGTGATTAATGTGGCTAAGGAATGTAAAGATCTCTCTATCGACTTCGACAATAAAAATGGAGTGAAAAAATACTTGCGGGTTCCTTGGTCACACACATCTACGATACTGAAAGAATTACCCATGATCACAAGAGAGATTACCGCCATGGACAAGCCGGGCAAACGCATTCTTATACATTGTCAGTGCGGTGTACTGCGATCTGCGTGCGTTGTGGTGGCCTACTTTATGGTTAAGTTCAAGATTTCCGTGAATCAGGCTTACGAGCTTTTGAAGTCCGGCACAGATAATCAGGCAGAAACTTGCTCGCAACAAATCAAAGGTGAAGGCAACCACGTAGATGCATGCGAGCGAATTTGCCCCAATATGAATCTCATTTTCGAGTTGATGGACTTTGGTGATAGGCTAGAGAAGGCTGCAGCTTCATAATGACCCACGTAACGAGAACAATTTTAGAAACAATCAACGCATACTTGATCTGCAAATCGCAGTCAAGTTTATACTCATATTTTTTTCTTCTTCCTCTAATTTCCTTTTTTTTTTTGTTTTTTTTTTATATTTGTTTTTGCTGTTGAACTCACAGACTTAGGTCCCGTTTCTCGTCAGCTCTTTTATATCGGAAAGTGTAGGGTTTACTCAAATCTTCTTGCCCGAGACGGACCCACGCGTGGTGTGTCCCTCACCTTATCTGAACCAAGCTTTATATGTACGCTTAACCAGCACTTGCGCACAGTGAGTGCTCAAAGGAAAAAAAAAAAATAAGAGCCACGAGAAAAAAAAAAATACTTACTAATTAAATATTAACACAACACCTGTGTCTTCTGCGAACAGACCCCGTTATTTTTTTCTCGCCAAATATAAACTTGCATACACAAACGCAATGTCTTATGGGGGTCACTACGGTGGAGGATCGAATGGCAGGTCCAATCACGATAATAACAGAGACCGAGATCGAGACAATAGCCGGCCCGAGCGATCGGAAAGAAACGACAGAAATGAGAGAAACGACAGAAACGACAGAAACGACCGTAGCTATAACAGCAGATACGGAAATTCACAGAAACGTTACGGCCAGCAGCTGTCCAATTATGGTGAGCATGGCTCAAGCTCAAATTACAGAAGACAAGATGGGGGTAGGGATTTTTATGGGTACAGAAACGGGTATAGCCGTCAGGATGGCCCAGACAGGCCACAAGGGGCCGCAAATAACGGCCAGTCCAATGCTAGACGCCGGGACCGCAATTCGCAGTACGATCTGTACCAAGGAAGCAAGTATCGGCCAGTCTCAGGGAAGCCCAAGGGCCCTGGTCACGGTCAGACTCAACCTCAACCTCAACCTCAATCTCAGGCTCATATGCCTCAGCCAATTTCTTTCAGGAACAATACTGGGAACTCTCGCTTGGACGAAGCCTCGTCAAACGATGCTATGGAGGAAAGACGCCTGACAAATCGTAAACAGGATTGGGATGCATCCATGCATGCAAAATCTCGCCCTACTCAACTACGCGTGCCCGCTGGTCCACGGGATCAGTATAAGCCTGAAGGTAGGTCGGCTAGCTTCCCGGCGAAAACCCACACTAAGGTCGATTTTGAAGCAGGTCTGGGTCATAGTTCCGAGCCACTTGCACAAGGACTACGAACTCTAAAGCAGGATGAGCAGGCTACTCGGGAAATCGTGCTGAAAAGTTCCGCTCCTTCCACGCAATCTTCTCGTCGTAATTCTACCGTTCAAAGTAAACCAATAGGAGCGGTAAATACCGAGGTAACACCGGGTAAGGAAGAAACGCAATATGAAACTAGACCCCAAGAAGGCTTTGAGCCGAAAACACCTACTCGGCCAGAAGTTAGCTTTACTGGCTCCAAGAATATTGCGAAGACCGTAACATCCTCTGCTGGTCCATCTTCCGATCTACCCAGTGCCCAGCCTTCTCAAGATACTCTGGTCTCACTCGATCTGGAAGTCAAGAGAGACCGATTGCTGCGCATGTTTGATGATGATGAGGAGGAGGATGTAAAATTCTCCGACTCGGAATCAGCTGAGAAACAACCACAGGAACAAACAATTGAAAAGCCTATTGAGCAAGATATTCCAGGTTCACCATCTTCAACTGGATTCGATACATCCATGCTTTCCCCAGTTGGCTCCACTGGGTCGGACGATGCGTTTGTTCAGACCCTTAATATTATTCCAGAGACAAGAGCTGAAAATCAGAATAAATCTGCTGCTGACAACATGGATCTTTCTGAAGCAGAAACGGTTATTGACGACCGTTCGTTGAACATGTCAAGATCGAGACTGTTTCTTCGTAAAAGAGGCCGCGATACTTTTCGCGAACGTGCTAAACGCAGAAATGTGGTTTATTCCGAAGAGGAGGAGGAGCAGGAGCAGGAGCAGGATCAGGAGGATGATGAGGTCGATTACACCTCTGATGGCTCGGATGTTCCCAATGATCTTGATTCTATAGCTAAAGATACCGATGGTGAGTCGGACAATCAAATGATTCCTGTTGTTGGCGCCCCTTCGCAAGCAAAAGACGGGTTGGTTGACCTGGCGCAGACACCCAAATCGATACCCTCGGCCCCCGAGGAAAGCAAAAGCAAGAAGGAAGTTGGATCTGCTGTTAGTAAGCGAAGCTCCGTCCCGCCGTACAAAATAAAGCGCGATTCCACCGGCCGTTCTCAATTGCAAAGGGCTTGCAAGAAAGGCGATTTACAAGGGGTCAAAAATCTTATCAGCAAAGGTGCTAGTGCTAATGAAAGCGATTTTGGTGGGTTCACCTGCCTACATGAGGCGGCTTTGGCTGGCCACACTAATATTGTGGAATTCCTTATTGAAAATGGTGCTGATGTCAACAAGCAGGCGCTTGAAGCGGGCGATTTTGAAACTCCTCTTATGGATGCGGCTGAAAACAAACATGTTGACACCGTGAAGGCTCTTTTGAAGAATGGAGCGGATCCGCATCTTTGCAACAATGAGGGTTATTCCACCATTACGAAGTTGTTTCATCTTCAAGAGGATGATGACGAGTATGAGGAGGTGATTAAGGTGATTAATGACTTCGCCCCTCCTGAAATTAACTCTGAGTTGAGCAAAGTTACACACACCCCTCGGGAAATTATTGAGGATCCCTCGGATGGCTACTTCTCCGATCTCGTGAAGAAAAAATCCAAATCGCTTATTTACAAGTACGCTGCTCAAGGAAATAAAGAGTCAGCCGCGGAAGACTTCATCACCCATTCGCTTTCACTTCTGAAAATGCCAGATGTCTTGAATCTAGCTGCCAGAAATGGGCATGTCGAGTTGGTGGATATTTTGTTGGGTTTGAACCCTGGTCACTTCGACATAAACCTGGCTAATAAAATTGGCGTAACAGCTTTATTGGCAACTGTTGGAAGAGGCTATTATGAAGTTGTGAAATTTTTACTCTCCAGGGGTGCTGATCCACGTATTAGAAGGGTTAAGGACGGCTTGAATGCCCTAGAAATAGCAAAGCATTCAGCCCAATATGACCCCAGAGAGGTTGTCGTTTTGGAGGAGAGTATGAATGTCACTCGTGGCATAAAAGATTCTAAAAGTATCATGCCCTCTATCAAAGACTCGGAAATAAAAGCTGAGCAGGAGCAAGAGCCTCCTAAAACGAGAAACACAACCACTTCTGCTGCTCCTAAATTAGTTGAAACCGCTTCTGGACATGCACAAAAAACGGTTTCAACGAAATCCTCCACCATTGACTCTACCGAGATATATCCTTCTGGCGATGAGAAAAACATACACATTCCAATTAAGAAGTCCCAAGCGGATGAAAATAGCGCGATAAAAAGCGGCGAATCTTTAAATTCATCTAACCCTACTAAGAGAAGAATGTCATACGATGAGTCTCGTGCGCAGAAAAAGGTCAAGAGTGACATTTTCGATGAAGTGGCGGATGAAGAACAAAAAAAAGATAAGCCTGCTGATTTGCCGGAAACAAAATTAGAGGATCCTAATCAAGATGAAAGCGCCCCTCACTACAAATCACACGAGCATTCTGAACTCGAAATTTCAAAGCTGCCAATTGCTTCTTCAACCCTTGTGCTGCCTCCATTGTCAACGAAAGCTCAGGAAGAGCAAAGATTACGTGCTGCCGAACAAGCTAAAATCTGGCAGGAAAAGGTGCAGGCCAAGAAAAAGGCCCGGAAAGAAATGTTTTTACTTGCTGAAAAGGAAAAAGAGAAGCGAAGAAGGGAAGAAGAGGAAGAGAGACTCAAGCTCCTAAAAAAGCAAGAAGAACAAGAGAGGGAGCAAAGAATGAGAGAAGAAATCGAGGCAAAAAAGCTTGCACAGGAACTCGCCAAAAAGAAGCAAATCATGGAGCATCAAATTATGTTGCAAAACTATCCCATTGGCCTCCAAGACGCTGCTTTTGATGGAAGCTTCAAGAGGGAGAACCTGCTCAAATACTCCCCGTTATACGTTTTCAACTTCGATAATGAGAAATGGGTGATTGACATGCAAATAGCCTTGATTCTTTCGATATCTGTGTCCACAGTCCATTCGATTGTTGGAGGCATTGTTGGTCCGCAGGTTGACCTGTCATCGAAAGACAAACTTTGGTCATTGTTCTTTAAAATGATCGGAGTGGGGAGAAACAATGTTATAGAAAGAAATGGCATGGAGAAATTTCGTTGTCTCCAATTGAGGTATGTCAGGCTTTCTCAACTTTCAGACTGGCTTAAGCTGGAGAATTACGAAGCTTATCAGATTTTATGGACTGAAAATCGTCTCACGACAGTTGACTTGAGTAGCCTTGAGTCTGCCAAAGACATCGGCGTGAAGACCCAATCAAACGGTTTTATACGTGGCGCAGACGTGGGTTTCATACCCCCGAAATTCCGGCATAGAGAGGACGTTTTAAAAACCATTCAAACTGCCAACTCTCCATTATGGTAGAGATATATCCACTTATATAATACACTTAATGAGATATGACGATATGACATTGTTTGGTGATTTGGACTTATAACTAATGCTTCTTCTTTTTTTGTAAGTTTAGTTTCGGAACCGCGCGACACACCTCAGTGAGAAAAAAAGAGTAACTTGGATGGGGTATTCGGAACATCCTTAAAATACTTTTATCGTGCATAATGAGTGAATATAAAATGTATGTTGGTGCTTATTTTCTTTTCCTTTTCATTCGAAGTTTGTAAATTACTAACAAGAAAGAATCTCACGCTCAGCACTTTATCAATCTGACGATGAGCCTTCTAGCGATGAGGAGCAGCAGATCTATTCACCTGATCTAGAGTTTGTGGAGATGAATGTTGAAACATCCGGCGAGAAAGAATTCTCGGGATCAGACGAAGATAAAGCAGATAATGCGGAGGATGAATTTGCATTCCCGCTTTTTGCGGGCACAGGCACATCAGAAGGCGATGTAATGAAGATCTCGTTAAAAGAAGAGGAGGAAGAGGTTATAATAAATGAACGCCCAGAAACATATTACAGAGCTATCTATTCAGAAGATAAGTACAAAGAGTTTAAACTATCTGCCGTCACGTTTCAAGATATTTGGGTGGAAGTCAATGCTCCACCTGTCGATACACATCCATGGAAAGTCATGAGCCTTCTTGATCACAACAAGAATATTGAGCTTGAGAACAAGCGGAAGAAGAGTAAAAGAGAGGGAAAGCGTAAGAGACAGAATAAGAGTATATGCCGTGAACGGAGGAAGGAAAGAGAAAAGGAAATAAAACGCCTTGAAAGAGAAGCAAAAAAACAACGATTTAAGATTAATGGGCAGGGGAACAGATCGAAGAAACCTAGATCTAAGCCTGGTAAGCCTAGCCAGGCTGTTTCAAAACCGAAATATCGTACTGAATAAGAGTCAAGCAGTCAGATTATTTTTATATTGGCGATAGTTCTGGCAAATTATACTAAGAATCATGCAGCTTTCACGGTAAGTTTGGAATGCTTCTTCTTTCCTTCTTTTTGTTCTTCTTGGCAATTTGTCTAGCAATTCAATAAGTCAAAAAAGCCCAAGCTTACTTTTCGAATCCAATTTGGACACTATAATCATGTTGGGCCTCACAATCATATTACATTACATCCTGTGAGCTTAGTTTGTGGGTGGATTAAAGATACATATGTCAGAACTTTTATCTGAATCATGTAATTGGCTGACTATCACGGTTATTTTTCTCTTTCTGTGTTATTTTTTTTTTTTTTTTTTTTTTTGCCTATCAAAACCTGGGCCCTATAAAATTCTCTGTTAAAGACAGACTCATCTTTTGGGAGAGACAATTTTCGGATTTATAGCGATAAAATGTGAATGACCGAGAAAAAATCAAACATGGACAATGAGATATAATTATATAAATCGAGTTAATAGGTTACCTCTCCACCTCAGTGAATTTATCTGGCCGTATCTTTCCTCTAAGGTTTATGTAATCAGTACTTATCAATGTCAACCACTTTAGCTTATGTTTGTTGGGTCGCAGCAAAATACAAGTGTGAAATACTACCGAGCCTCACGCTATCTGTCCGTTTACCTTAACATCACCACAAAAAAACCCTCTGGACATATATTCTAGAGAAAAATATATCATGTCTGAGCTAGAAGATTTCGAAGCCTTTTTAGAGGATGGGTTTGATCCTATACGGTTTGCTTCGTCGCTTTTGCAGGCAACCAATGTTTTGGACGACACTGAACTTGACCTTTCTACACCACTCAAGAAGCTCCAATTCGACGTCAATGAATGTAATAAACGGATGGAGTCGCTTTCTTCTACTCATCACAACCAACTTCTACGCAATGTTGATGAAATTGAGGTCAACAGAAAACTTATGAATGACATTATCAGCCCTCTGGCAGCTCGCTTGAAAACCGCGTTCGATAGAATCAAGAAAGATATTCTCTCGCCATATGATGATGCGGTCAAACTCAATAGTGTTCTTCAGAAAATACATCAAACCTCGACTTTGTTGAGGGGCTCGGGCTTCTTTTTGGTCTTTCTCCAACAACTCCAAGAGTGTGAGAAAGCACTCCAGCTGTCTGAGGATAACAAGGAGGTAATTCGCTTGGCTAAGACATACAAGCAAATTGCCCAGTTCTTTTCCAAATCAGAGAATCCAGTTAGTCACTCGTCTCCGGATATGTTGTCACTCAAGCTCATTCGTGACTATGAGCCGCATTTCCAGGTTAAGTCCGCCGAATTCATCTCAGACTTAACCCTGAAAATTACCAACGATTTGGGTCACCATAGCTCTTTCACTGCTAAGAACTCCACCCTCCAAAACAATCTCTTGGCATTATATCTCATGGATCAGCAGGAGCTCTTGTCCGTCATAGACAGAAATGCTATGTCCAAATCTATCCAGATTTCATTAGCACAATTGACGAGATCCTTGCAATCACCCCGGACTTTGGCTTTAGCTTTTTCGGAAGTCAAGCAAAGCTCAGAAATTTTCAGTCTGAATCTCTCCTCATTATTCAGCAATTGTAGTATTAGCAAAGTCAATGGCACTTCTGAGCACCTAACGCTTTTGGATGTATTCCTACGGTCTGAATCTGATACTATAGGTCTTTCGGTACATGAAATTTACTGGTCCAAATTAGCATTTAAGTTTAAGAAAAGCGTTGCAGCAACAATGGCGAGGGGCGGGCCTATTGCAAGGAATTTGCGCTCCCAGTATAGCACTCTTTTAGAAGCAGCTGACTCGGCCTTGGAGGGTCACTCGGCTGAGTCAGTTAAAGACGCACTAAGATTGATAGGAGGGGTTAATTAGGAACTTTTTCTTCTCCACTGCTTCATAGCATTGCATTCCCTATTGAAAATTGTATTCTTCTTTTTATTTTTTTCTTGAAATAATCTCTAGATAGTCATACAGGTATGACGTAAGATGACTTATGCCTATTTACGCAGTAATTTTTGTTTTCAAGGTGGTCAAAAACTCTCTATATCCTTGTTCGAATTGAGATTTGTCCTCCACCAAGCAGCTCAATGCCCATAATCTCAAAGCCATCAAGTCACGTTGTTGAGTCATTTCAATTGGCTCGTTAGACGATCCTCCGATGATGATGTATAAGCTCTTCCACAAAATTGAGTCCTTTTGCTCTCTGATCTTGCCAATAATTTGGCGAACCTTATAATTAAATTCGGATTCCTCGAAAGAAAACTCGGGTAATTCGGTTTTGCCGGTCTGGATAGCATACAAGTTGTCGGTGCCGAACAAATCTTGAACAAGGCCTGGTACCACGTCACCCGAGACCCACAAGAACAACTCCGAACCATTATCGATCAAGTACAATCCATATGTCTCCCAAGATGCTTTTGTATCGTTAATAGGTTCAGGCAACAAAATGTCAGTACTAGTCAACACTTCTTCGACTCCAGTTTCCTCGTTGATTTGCACGATTTCTTCAGGTAAGCCACATTCATCGGGCATATTGTGCAAAGAATACACCGTAGGATAGATCGTTTTGATCAATTGAGCGAGAGGTAAAGAACCCAAATTGTTTAAAGCGATGGCCCTGTGATCAGCCGGAACTCTTTGCTCTCTGAATCCAAGATGTTTTGTCAAAGAAAACAATAACAATGGGAGCATTCTCAAGTTGGTGGATAATTGAAGAGGAGAAGAGCCTGTGACATTTCCTGGAACTAAGTCCTTTCTGTAAACGTTCAAAATATCAATGACTGACCTTGTCAAATAGTCCCTTCCTGCGGACAACGAATTCGACAACCCCTTCTCAATTGCACGGTGAGTAAAGTAATTTGTGATGGCCAATTGATCGGCAGATGCATAAATGTCATCCAATTTCGCTGATGTTGGAATAGCTAAGTTCATGACCCTGATTCTTCTCTCACCGAAACAAGTGGAATGTAGAACAGCAGCCTGGAAATAGACGACCGGTTTCGGAATATTTTCCTCGATGTTCACTTCAATCACATAACTCTGGTCCCTAGGGAAAGTTGGGAACGAGCATAAATCGGAAGATCTGTTGAAAAAGTTTCCAAAGAAGCCGGTCATTCTGAAACCTGTCGAGCATCTGACTCTTAAAACGGCCTCCAAGGCAATGTCCATCGATAAGTGCTCGCTGATTTCCTTTGACAATTTGTTGACATCCTCGATCTTCGTACACATCCACGAGGGGTAAAAGTGGGTCTGACCTGCAGTGTAACGAGGCAAGTTCGACAAGGTCGCGACGTCCTGGTACTTTGCTCCAGTCAAGAACAAATCGATTGTTACTTGAGCAGAGTTACATTCGACGGCAAAAGATTTGTAAAATGAGTCTGCAGCATTCAATAATGCTTGGGATTCCTTGGGTTTTCCCGAGTGTGCATTTTCGTCTCTGATAGTCAATTTACCCTCTCCGATACTAGGCAAACTAGAAGAGAAGACGATCAATTTTCCGCCGATACTTGATATCATCTTATGACCGGCCCTCAAGGCAGGGCCTAAAGCGAAGTGCATATTAGCGGTACCTTCAAAGTAAGATGGAAAGTCAAGCAACAACTTTTCGATGGACTTTCTGTTCTCTTCCAAGTTCACCAACAAACCCTCAGGAGAAGGCAAGAAGGGTTCGCCAATATCTGAAACAACCAACATATCAGGTGCGTCATCCAAGCCCTCCTTGAATCTGAAATAGTGTAAGGAGGAGTCCACACCAATAATGGACACTCTGGCGGTTTTATTCTTGTTAGGAATTCTGTCCAAGCTCTCCAAAATGGTTCTGGCCACGGTAGATGTCATGCCGGAGTTGATGGCCTCTGCAGAAACATCGATTATGAAGGTATACACAATTGGTTGCGGAGTCCTGGCCATGTACTCCTTAGGGGCAACAAACTCAACGACTGAGTGATTCAACTCGACCCTGTCATACCGATTGGTGGCTCTCTGTGTCAACTCATCAAAGTCGAAAGCAGTGGGTATATCATTCTGCAAGCCACAGAAGTTACACCTCCATCTTCTACCCCCTTCGGTCAAGCTCACAAACGGGTTGATGTATCCACGGCACCGACGGCATCTGGAGATAATGGTATCCTTAGTCACGGGGACATCCTCTGTTTCATCATGCAAGCTGTTATAAGGTCTAACAACCAAGGCCAAGGGTAACTTGGACTTCTTCAAAAGCGAACCGTTTGTGGGGATCACATTTAACGTAGACCGGAAGTAGTCGGGCAGCGCATTAGCGGTGGGGGAGGTGGGGATAAGCTGCGACGTGCTGGGCAAAACGAGAGGTGGTGGTGGTAAAGACAAATCGCTAATGGAAGGTGGCAACTCCTTTGATAAGTCCGTCGTGTACAACTGGTTCAAAGGCAACGCTTGTAAATTACCTGCAGCAGGAGATCCAACGGCAGCTCCGTAGCCATAGCTGGCCGCAACAGGTGCACCAGCAGTCCCGGCAACACCAGCAGCACCTACAGCTCCAGCAGCACCTACAGCGGGGGCAGCACCGTCAGCGCCGAATGCACCAGCGTACTGAGAGGCGGGGTACTGGGGGGCTGGTTGCGTGAATTGGGGCGCCTGGGCGTATTGCTGGTTTTGCGCATACTGGCCGGTAGGGGGCACAGCTGCAGCACCATAAGGCAGTGGATAATTACCGTTGTTTTGCGCGGCCATGTTGGCGTTGGCGACATTGGCAGGATCACCTGCTGCATTTGATTGCAGAATGCCCATGGCATTGAAGCTCTGGCCCAATTGAGCGACACCGTAGCCTTGATTGAACTGGGGCGTGGCAGGCGTCTGAGGAGCCACATACTGCGGTTGCGGGTACGCTCTTCTTCTGGACATTTAAGGTGTTGTTTGGATTCAAAAACAAAAAAATAACGACTGTATGAGAACAACAAACGATCGGCAGTGCTCGGGGCTTGTCGAGATTCTTGGTGCTTGGTGCGCGGAGGATGTGTTGTCAACTTGGAGCGCACGTGCGGGAGTTTACTCAAGCAACCGCGCTTTCATGGTACATCTGAGCACACCCCCCAGCGGCCACGTCAACAAAGAACGAATCGGTTGCAAAATCTAAAGAATTGTTCAATTTGGGATTTCGGTATATATTTTCAAAATTGGCTTCACTCTTTTTTTTTGTTTTTGTGATACTGTATTCCTCATTTTTGGTTATCAAATGTACTATGTCGAATAGACTCTTGCACTGCGTACCTGAAATCTGTCATCGAATCTGCAGTGAGGCTAAGCTTTTTTGGTTGGGCGACTAATCGAGTCATTACGGTATAACCAACTTATCACCAGCAAAATTAAATGAGTAATGAGATGATTGACCGGACATACCGACCTTTCCTTTTCTTTCATATATCTTTACTGCTACACTTGGACTTTTTAAACCTGATCAAAGAGTATAAGATATAAAAGTTATTATCACTCCCTAGGAAGAATTTTCTTTTTTTCTTCTTTTTTTTTTTTTTTGTCTGATGCATCTAATGGAAGGAAGAGAAAGATGATACTACGCATCGCCCTTTAAAAGGTATATGAAAAAACCTCTTAAAAGCTGCAAAATACGCACCGGATGATGAATCACGGCAAAATAATGCACCCTAACCCGTGATTATCATCAAATTGATAACAGCATCGTGGTCTGTTGGGGTGTTTTTTTTTTTTTGTCTGAGAAAATAACTTCTTTTTGTCTTCAACAATTACGAGTTTCGCTTCTCTTCTGACTTCAGAAAAACAAATTGTATCAGTCGAGACATTTGTGGTACTGTATATGAGTTGATTTATCAGTTCATTATCCTTTAGCTATTCACATAAAAGAAAATTCAGTCACATTAGGTTGTATAGTGTAGTGGTTATCACTTTCGGTTCTGATCCGAACAACCCCGGTTCGAATCCGGGTACGACCTTTTTTCGACTAGTGAAATAGTTTGCTCTCAATTTTTTTTAAAAAAAAACCTTCCCCAAGAAGAATCTTATTTTAATTTTTTCTTCAAAGATTTATTCTTTTATTTTAAAGAAGAATGAATAATTATTAGACTTCAGCATTTGAAACCCCAGAGCATCACACATGCGGGTAACTCTATTCTATGTGCAGTATCTCTTCGCGGACTCCGACTATTTAAAGAGAAGAATTTTTCCCATAATCTCATTCTAAAAGCATTACCGATATTTTCTTATTGAAACTCAGCGAGGTACTTTTTTACACAAGCTTATAGCAGCTGACTAAGATGATTTTGAATATGAAGGTGATGAAACTAAGTATACTTCTTTCCCAGTCTGACTCGACTATGACGACAGGGTTGAAAACCGTCCTCTTTGCATTTCCGTTGCCTTTGCAGGCAGCCGTAAAGGGGGCTTATACTTGCCAGTATTTAGCAGTTCTGATTCACTTTTCAACATCATAAGTAGTTGTCTACTAGAAGCGTGTGTAAAAGAGCACTTCGCATGCAGTTCCAATATCAAAAGAGAATATGGTCTCACTTGTTTTGTTTTCGATGATGAAATATCCCATAACATTCGCAGTTTCCTCGGTAGCATGCAACAGAACCCAATCTAGCATGCCAGTGACCGCTTTATGACCTTCCATGGATGTCTGATGAAACCAAATCAAGTGAAATTATATTCTTTAGCGTAAATTCTTCTCTTCTTTTCTCACTCCTATTTGCTTTTGCTTTTTTAGCCTTTAGGTTTTTGATATTACATGTTTTTCGCGAGAAATTATTGTCCCTTTCGTAAGTGATGCCTCGCAATTTTGTTCGCTTTTCTACACTTGTTGTGAACCTTTTGAACTTAAAAACATCGTTATTTTGAATTTGGTTTTATACACTATGACACCTACATCTTTCCCTTAACGTTGGGCTTCGTCAAAGGCCATTGATAAGAACCCTCGCTCTCGTAAACATAGCCGTGGTTCTTCATGAAGTCCTTCAATTCCTTTGGTCCGTTAGAGCCGTATGGGTAGATGTGAAGCTCTGGAGCATCATCTGATTCGATACACTCCAACAATGGAGTGAACAACTGCCAAGAGACATCCAATTCATCGTCTCTAACGAAGTTGGCGTGATTACCCAAGTAGCAATCTCTGATTAAAGCCTCGTAAGCAGCTGGAACCCAGAAGTCCTTAGAGAATCTCGAAGAGTAAGTCAAGTCCAATTCAGTGACGGAAGTTTCGTTCGAAATTCCTGGAATCTTGGAGTTGATCTTCATGTACACAACTTCGTTTGGTTGGATTCTGATCACCAATTCGTTTCTTGGGATATCAGTGAAAATACCTTTAGCAACATCCTTGAATTGGATTCTGACTTCGACCTTTGACTCGTTGAGGGCCTTACCAGCTCTCAAGACGAAAGGAACACCGTCCCATCTCTCGTTGTGGATAGAAAGGCCCAAAGCAGCGTAGGTAACACACTTGGATTCGCCTTTCACGGTTTCATCGTCCAAGTAACCTGGCTTCTTGCCATCCTCAGACTTACCGTATTGGCCAATCAATATATTCTCTTTCTTTACCTCGTCAAAAGCCTTGAGCACCTTCACTTTCTCGTCTCTAACGGCCTCTGGGTCAAAGGAAACTGGTCTCTCCATCGTCAACAATGTTAAGACTTGCAACAAGTGGTTTTGCATAACGTCTCTGACGATTCCAATGTCATCAAAGTAACCACCTCTGCCCTCGGTACCAAATGCCTCCTTAAAGGAAATTTGAACAGAGGCGATGTGCTTGCTGTTCCAAATTCCGGAGAACATGGCATTGCCGAAACGCAAAACTAATAAGTTTTTGACCATCTCCTTACCCAAATAGTGGTCGATTCTGTAAAGTTCATCTTCAGTAAACAATGGTGCCAAGTCCTTTTGCATTTGTCTCGCAGATTCCAAGTCATGGCCAAATGGCTTCTCGACAATGAGTCTGAGTCTACCGTTCTCCTTTGGATAGCAGTATTTCTTGATGTGTGCACCGACGCTGGTAAAGACGGAAGGTGGCAAAGCCAAGTAGAAGAGTCTTTCAGAATTCTCGACATTGTTCTTGGAGTCGTACTCTTGAATGGCTTTTTCAAGGTTCTCGTAACCCTCAGGCTCGTCGTAAGGACCAGCAATGTATGAGATCAATTGCAAAAATCCGTCGACCTTAGAGGAGGACTTCTCATCGTCCAACTTCAAGTTTTCCTTGATTCTGTCTCTCAACTCCCCAATATCCAATTTGGATCTAGCGTAACCAATGATGTTGACATGGGGAGGCAATTGGCCCTCTCTGTAAAGACCGAAAAGAGCTGGAAACGTCTTCTTCTTAGCCAAATCACCAGAGGCACCGAAAACGACAATTGAAATGTGTTCACCGAAAGAGTCAGATGGCATTTTAGTAATTGATGTGCTAGAGATAATACAACCGGAATCAAAATTGAGCTTAAATAAATTTCGTGGTGAGCAATCTTACGGAAATTTCCGGGCCTTCGCAAACGGGGTCTCCGGTGCGAGTTATATAGCGACGCCGTCACTGCCGACCGGACTCGCACTGACCCGATAAGCCTTAATAGTTGGTGCGCAACGACAAATTGATTTGTCAGATGAATAGTACAGACGGAACAATCAAAACAACGATAAGACATTGGCATGCCCGAACACGCCCAACTGTGAGATTTCCAAAATTGCTTACTGTGATATTATTACAACTCGGCTACCACTTTTGTCTTTTTGTGTGATTTCTTTTTTTTTCTACTTAAGTTAGCCCTTACTAATTTTAAGACAGGGCCAGACTCCCGGAGATTGGGGATAACACCCTCGAGTAAAAAAAAAAAAAAAAAAAAATAAAAAAGCAAAGAGAGCTACAAGAATAGGACTGGGCATATCATCAAACGAAAGTATTAAAAGCAATACATTATCGGCTCATTGAAATTTATATTACTCTTTGTTCCAAATTTTTCAATTGGACAATAACCATTCATTTATTGCACAATTGCTATTCCGACTTTCAAGTGCTTCGTGACCACCGGCCGCTTTTGCCGTTTTTCTCTTGCTGCCTCGCATTTTGGCCAACATTTTCGCAAAGGCTGCATATTTCTACACACCACACGCTTGAAAAGTTTGCCTTTACATACATTTGCTACAGAATCAACATTGTGATAAATTTTGTCAGCGGGGTCTCTTATTTTCTTGAAAAATTAAATTCAGAACTGTAAAATCCTTTGGTCTCACTGTATCTCTCGACATTAATTTTCACATGCCCTCCTTTCTTTGCTACAATCCTCTGCGAACAGGACGGTAAAACTCCGAAGCCTGCACACACGTGGGGGTGTTGCTCACGTGTTCTTAGCGAATGATCACATCTTTGTGAGACATTGAAAGTATATTCTTACTAATCAAAGACCCATAAGGCAGTTTCTTTAGCAATTTCGATTTTTCTTGTTTGTAAAAAAATATATAAGCAATTAAAATAATATTGACGTAAAAAAAAATAGCAGTTGTCACAATTTTTGAATTTTGGAGATCGGTTGAAGTTTGAGAGTTGTTGAGTCACCCTCATTTTCGTTATAAATTAGTATTCACTTGCCAAATTTGAAATCCCCCACCTTACTCCGTAATCATGAGATGATCTTTCTAAAGGGGCTCAGCGCTCTGATAAAGAATATGTTTGTTACTTTCGAAAATTTGTTAATTTCACTATTTAAAAGAAAAAATAATATCTTTTAAACCAAAAAGCCCCTTGTTTTTCGCTATCAATAGGTATCCCCACAATTTGGATTTCGCGACTACTAAAAAGAAGAAATAACTAAACTTTGATGAATAATATGCCAAAATTGTCTTTTTATTTATAATCTAAGCCATTTACTTCCAAAAGCCCACACTATCCTAGTTAATATTTCTGTGGTCACCGTTAGTCTCTTCTTGTTTTGGCGTTTCTTCAAATGGATTCTCACTAGAACCTTCATCTAAACTTCTTACATCGTTTCCGTGATTTTTATCAAAGTCATCTTCATCACCTACTTGAAATGCATCCTCATCATAGTCAGGCAAGGATTCGGCATTGAAATCATCAAAAAGTCTCTCTCTGTCAAGATCTTGTTGGGATGGTGTATGAAGTTCGTATGACTCTCTTTCTTCTTCACTGTCACTGTAATCTTCACCAGGTATAATGTCGAATTCAAAATCACCTCTCCGTCTTCTCGAGCTGTTTTGATTCCTATGCCACTTCATCATCGCAAGTACAAATAAGAACCCAACAACAGCTAACAACATAAAATACTGACCCATATGATCAGACGCGTAGTGCTTGCCATTGTTCTCATGTCCATCTGGCTCCTCTGGCTCATCAATAACACCCTCAGATGGCACAGACGAAGGAGTCACAGTATCCGAGGAAACAGTCATTTGCGTCAGCGTTGGACTCTCACTTTTTGCAGTAGTCTCAACACTCTCAGAAGGTATAATGGGAGAGGTACTAAATAAAGGAGTGTCTGTAGCAGTGGAAGTCACGAGTGTCGAATCATCTTCAGTGGTCGAAGGAGTCGTCTCACCCGAGTTTATCCGATCTCTACGGACTTGAGCATAGTCCTTGTCCAAGTCATATGTTTCCGCCTTTTCTGCATCGGCAGATTCACCGAAGAAATTGAGTTGCCAATCTTTCACCGTGAATTCGTTGGACAGAGATGTAGAAACCTCAAGCTTCCAGTCACCTAACCCATTCTCACCCCAATGAGCAACTGACATGAAGGTCCAGTTCTCAAGTCCTCCCCTGGCAGTGTCCAAATCGCGCTTTTTAGCAAGATGACTGACTACATTGAAAGGGGAAATCAATTTCACGTCAAGCTTACCCCTGACTTGGGAATCAATATTCACCTTAACTGTGACATGCTCAACCCTTTGCAAATTCATTGCTTGCAAATACTCTTTAGTTATGCTGATGGTGCTGGAAATAACCTCAGACCCTTGATCAGACGAAGCGGAGACTTTTTTGTCAACAACCTGGACGTCGGAATAATGCCATGCCTGAGGCTTGACATTCTTCCAAGCCTTGGCTTGATTGATAAGGAGCTCTGCATCTATCTTACCAAAACCATACTTGTTGGAGTATTTTTGGCCGAGGGCGGTCATTTGGTAGTCGCCATCGTCCTCGTTGATAGGCACTGCAGCAATGGCACTAACGTATTGCGCGTCTCTCCATGTGAGGTTTGGATTGGCCTGCAAAACCAAAGCGTATATCCCTGCAGCTAATGGGGCAGCTGCAGAAGTGCCTCCGTGTTGTGCCGAACATTTGTTGTGGATATCCGTGGTATGAATGTGCTCCCCCGAGCCTGAACTATACGTTACAACCATAACAGCCGAACATGCCTCTGCATATGCTGGGTGCGAGCCTTTATAATCAATAGCACCAACTGTGATAGAATAAATAGAGTTAGTGTAGCCATCGAAGTTACATTGATCTCCTACACGTCCTCCGTTACCACTGGCGAAAACATAAATAGCACCTTTCTTTTGGCGGCCTTCTTGCACACCTTTGATCATCGCCTTTTTTACCAAACTTTCCGGAGCGGCGACCGTTCTTCCATTGTCGGTAGGGCCCCATGAGCAAGAATATATGTCATTATGCTCCAAGCCGTAAATCATCGCCGCGGCCTCCTCTTCGGAAGTGATTGCACCAGAGAGAATTCTGATACCCGAAACTTTGCCCTCATAAGCTACACCAATACCACAAACGTCATTTTTGACGGCAGCTACTTCACCGGCACAACGTGTTCCGTGATAGTCATCAAAAAGCCGAGGTTTGGGCAAAGGATTGTCGTTGTTGAAGTCCCACAGTCCTTCTTTGCTGAAATTATCCAGAAGATCAGGCGACTCATAATCCAAACCATCATCGATGATTGCCACTGTAACACCCTTTCCTTTAATACCATCGTACCATACATTCTTAACATTGACATCATTCCCAGGGTATTGCGTATTGATCAAATGCCACTGTTCGAGGAAAATTGGGTCCTCTATTCCGAGCTTGTCACTGGCTTCTTTGGCCGCTTGCTGAGAGGAGTCAACAATGTCAAGCCGACGAATTTTAGGATGCAATTGTGGTGCTTTCTCTTCGTTCATGATCGGATGATCTATGTATACTGGTATTCTTTTTTCAAGGGTACGTGGATGCAACATATGAATCAGTTTTAGAGCTGGAAAATTCGTGATTTCATCATACTCTTGGTCAAACCCTTCCGAACGCTTAATGAGGTTATAATCATTTGAGTTGAAATTGCCTAGACCATTATTGTACTTATGTGCTTTCGGAACCGAGAATACAAAATGGTCGTCCAACCCACGAGCCGGATGCTCAAAGCGGAATGATTCGTTGTATTTCGCAATGAAATTCCTCAATGGAGCCATTTCAGACAGTGTGTCAATCTCCACAACAAAGTACTGCCTCTCGTTGTAGTCTTTGTCTGGTATTTGGAGGCCCAGCACATAGGCCATTGCGAGGAGTAAGGCCACTGTAAACCGCATGCTAAAACTTAATTTTTTCGACAATATCCGCCAAGAATTTGTTCTTGAGGTAAATACCACAATTTCCCTAGGGCAGAAATGAAAGAGAGACGTATATTCCCGGTTGATCTGGTGGTTGCAGTCTAATCCAGTTTGTAGGAAAAAACCGGTGCTTGAACGAGTGGGAATGCAGATAAAACCGAGGCAGACTCCGGCTGCGACGATTAGACCTGAGTGTAAACAGCACCGTGACGTAAGCTTTTGCAGCAGAAGCGTAGAGGCAAGAAAAACAGAATTATTCACCGGCTTGCAAAAAAAAAAAAAAAAAAAAAATTAAAAATGAAAAATTACCACCACTAACTTTGTTTTATCGGTTGTGTTCTTGTATTTACTATACAATCAGTGCCTTGATTTACTCTTAAAAGATTTGTGGGGCGTGCGCATTTTGCCCGAAGAGTCTCGCCGCCCCAAAGTGGTGTAACGTTTCATGAAAGGATATGCCACATGAGCTTAGTAAGAGCGGTTTTATTCAGGAAATAAGAAAAGAGATTTTCAGGCCAAGAGGTTTGAAAAGATGACGACTTATCCACGTTAAATTCAGTCTTTCCACAGACCTATCTGTTTTTTGTCTTATAAATAATCATTTTACATATTTTTCGACCGCGGTAGCACGTCTTGATTAATCGCTGCGTTTCATATTTGCTTTGCTGGCAAAAGTGTCGAATGCCGCCCGCCTGTGTCTTGGGGCTCACGAAATCATAATCTCGGTGAGCGCAAGAATTCATACGTATTTTTGTTTCATTATACGTATGATCTGAAGAAAATATTTGCAAAAATTCGTTTATATTACTTCAAAAACTTGGGGCAATTCTAGTCTTTCCTGGGCTTGAGCTTTAGCAAATGAGCCTGAGGTATCTCGATTGGCATGCAGACTCGCGAAATTTTTGACAGCAGCCGCAGGATCTCAGCCACGTCTTCAGTAAGATAACAAGTCCTTTTCCATCAGTTTTAATCTCATTAAGGTTTCGATAGTTCTTTCAGGAGAGAAAGTTTTAGATTTGATAATAAAAAGCTAGACATATGCTGAAGTGACTATCGTGACAGTTTCCCTCTTGGCGTCATTCAATGTAGCTTCAACTAAATCTGCCAAAACATAACGCGCATTCGGCCCGAAAGAGGTGCCGAAGCCTAGCCTCTGCATTGCGAATTCCCAATCTTTTGATAATTCTTTTCAAACAAAGCTGGTTGCCCCTAACTTATTAAAGAAATACTCCCCCTCTTTTTACAACGTTCACGACCCTGAACGTTTTGCTCGTGGATCGCGTCCAAAAGCAAGAAGAAAAAAAAAAATGAAGTTGGCACAACGCCTTGTTGTTTTCTCTGCATTCCTCGCCCTTGTTTTTGCCGATATGGACATGGCCGATGGTGAGGAAGCCGAGTTTCATCCAATAAATGCCACGTCGAAAATATTCCATTGGATTCTTACAGTTGCGGTACTCTTTATGCTACCATGTATATCTGCCGTTTTTGCATTCGCCGAGAAATTTCATTTCGCGTCTCTTCTTCATATTGCCTCCTTATCGTACTCCATTTTTGAGTCCTTGTTTCTTGACTTCCCTGACAACAAAGATAACCATGAAAATCGTACTTCCAAAGGCACCAGTTGGTTTCTCACATGGGCTTTGGGAGCTACCGTATTTGTTGGTACCATTGTGAACGGAACTAACATATTTATGAATAGATGGAAAAAGTCACACAACTCTGAGAATACCACACCTCTGCACTTGATTTCCCGTCTATACAAGATATTATCTTTCTTGGTAACACTTACTGGATGGGTGAGATCATGTTTAGCACCAGTGGCCCTTCTTGGCTTCTGCTATGGCGAGTCTACAGGCCAATGTATCGCGCATGGAATCATGGGATCTTCATTTATAGTTTACGGATTCATTCTCGCTTGGGTTCTTTTAATTCCTTGGATTAGAAACCACCGTCTTATGAATGGAGCCGAGCCTCGCAGAAGTCAGGAATTCTGGGACTCGACCATCATGTGTTTATGGGGTATTGTGAACACATTTACCGAACATAGATGGGGCCAATCATGGTCGCATGGTGACTATCAACACACTTCCATGGGAATTATCTGGTGGTGTGGTGGTCTATTGGGAATGTGGCTATCGCGCAAGAATGGGACAAGAAATGTTGTTCCAGCATTGCTCTTGATTTACACTGGATATGCCATGGCAGAACACTCACAGCACTTGGCGATTTCCACAAAAATACATGCAATGTTTGGAGTTACCCTCATTTCCGGTGGGCTAAGCCGTATCATAGAAATCTGTTTCCTCTTAAAGGATAAAGCCTCAAGCGAGAATGGTAAAGTTTTGGCATTTCAGCATCTTCCTCCCTTATGTTTAGTTATGTCGGGGATCATGTTCATGTCTGCGAACGAAGAACAACTCGAGTTAGTTCATGCACTTGGCGCAGACCACTCTTCATACATTCTCGTTGTTTCTAGTGCTGGGTTCCTCATTTACCTCTGGATCGTACTCATGTTGTCATTTTACTTACACTTGGTGGGGTACGATGAGGATGGAGAATTAAAATCTAGTGAAGGATATGCCAATATTGGAGGCATTGATGAGGCCGACTTCGAATTGGAGGATTTGAGTGAAGAATCTGATAGCCCGCAAAGAACCCTTCACTAAAGCTTATTGGCTAGATGCGCTCAACATGGAGCTATTTGTGACAGAAACTTAAACTTGATTCTGTAATAAAACTGGATGATTTTGAGGAACTTCAAACGAAATCTTGAAAAAGTGATCGGCCATAGACACCGGTTGAATAGAATATATATATAATAGAATAAAACACCTGGGTGAATTCCCTGAGAATTGTCAGTCTTTGTTCTCGATATAGACATGTTACTTGCATCATGACATTGGAAAACCAAGTAAATATAAAATGTAAAGATTGAAGTTGGTGATTCGTTCTGTGACAGCCTTTCGAGATAATTGCGAATTCCCTGCTCTCGGATAATCAAATAAATTAGCAAACAAAAACTAAAAAAAAAAAAAAAAAACATGTCTCATTCTATTATGCAAATGTCTATAAACTCTAGTTAAAGAACCAGATGAAGGGCTTGCTCCACCACTTGGCAGCAGCCAATTTTTGTTGTTTTTCTTCACGGTCCAACTGCAAAACCTCGGCATCCACTACTGTTCTGCCAGTAAAGATATCGATGTCCTCAACCTTAATGTAGAAAGAATTCCAGCTCTTGGTGTAAATTTTATGCCCGATGTAACAAACAAGGAAAAAGGGGACAGTAAGGTAGTTTTGGAAGAAATTGTTGACGTCAGGCTTGCCCTTAGGGAAGAGAGCAACCCAAAATTGACCAATCAAGATCAACACGTTAATGAGGATAGCGTAATAGGAACCAATCTCACCAGTGTATGAAGCGAAACCTAAGGATTCCAATGGGATTTTGTTATACTTCAAAGCGGCTCTCCATCTCAAGTGACACACAGAAAGACAAGGCCAGACAATAACAATGGATAAAGCAACGATGGACAACAACCAGTTAAACACAACATCCTGCTTTTGATAAGTTGCGATGAAAGCGAATGCACCAGCCAAGATAGTGACTAACCAAGCTCTGAGAGGACGGCCTGCCTTGTCAACGTAATCGAACCATTTTGGTGCAAAACCTTGCACAGCCAAGGATCTCAACAACCTAGCAGATGAGTACATGGCGGCAGTGGCAACGGAGGTGACAGAATTCAAGATCACAACATTCATAATATGAGGAATCACTTTGACACCATGCAAAGAGGCAGCCAAGACGTAAGGAGAGGCACTAGTGGACGAATGACCAGAGCCCATAAGTCTGTCTGAAGTGTGAGGAACCAAAAGGCCGACAAAAAGCAAGGTACCCAAGTAGAAAAAGATAACACGCACAAAGACAAGTCTGATAGCCACAGGCAAAGCTGTTCTTGGGTTGCGAACCTCACTGACTGACAAGGCCAAGAATTCAGTACCACCCATCGAGAAAGAAGCGGTGGCAAAAACAGAAACCAAGCCTTTAAAGTTGGTGAAGAAACCTGGGTCTCTCCAGTATTTTCCACCGATGAAGCCGGAATGAGATGCACCCAAATCCACACAAAGACCCATGAAAACAAAACCGACAAGAGTAATTAACTTGATGGAGTTCATGACAAGTTCTGCCTCCGCGTAACCCTTAACACCAAAAAAATTAATGGCGCAAATGATAATAAAGAAAATCAAAACAAAAACATCCGAATCCACAGACGTATTCCAGTACTTGATCGTCAAAGCAGCAACTACCAACTCCAAAGAGATTGTTGTGAGCCATGAAATCAAATAGTTCCAACCCAACGCGAAAGCCATGGATTCGTCCAAGAATTTTCTATACCATTCGTTGAAGCCTCCCTCCAAGTCTGTGTAGGCGACGGTAAGTTCACCTACAGCGTTCATTGTACAGATACACATGGCACCGACAAGGCCGTATGCAATTAATAAAGACAAAGGTCCACCAGATCTCAATTTGGAGGCGGAACCGACTAAAAGACCAGTACCCATACCACTACTAAGCGAAATGACCGCTAAGTGGGACATTCTCACGTTTTTGGGTTTCACTTCTGCATCCTCTTTTCTTTGGAAAGACTCCCAAAAGCCAATCTTGGTTGGGGTATCATCGTGGGAGTAGGCTTTAAGTTCGGTGATGACAGGTTCAAGACCACTGACATCACTTGATTGCAATTTCGAATCGCCCATTGTAATATAAATGAGATGTGTTCGTAATGTGTAAAAGAGAAATAAGGATTGGAATGCGTGCTATGAAATTGTCAAGTGAAATCCGTTAAGCAGTATGTGGGTCAGGTGCTTATTGAAATTGTTCTAGGTAAAGGAGTGCAAAATCCAAATCAAGAGCTTATGCTAGAATAAATTTAAAATTGATAATGAAAAAAAAAAAGATGGGGTAAAGCAGGTTGGAGCAGAGGAGGTATTTAAGGAAAGCAAATCACGCACGTCTCTACGATGGTAAATTTCTTTTTCATCTCGCTGTGCCTTCACCTTAATGTTTTGAAGCTTCCCTGACGATCATGGGGTGCATACATCACTCGCGATAAAAGATAGCAGAAAAAATTGATCTGATAGCCAGCCAGTAGCTGATGGGCATTGCAATGCCGTGGCATCCGAACGCGTGAAGTCGCAATGTCAGCAGATCACACGACGTCATTGGGTGCAAATACTCTGGGCGTGCGAGAAATGCCGTTTCGCAGGTGCAGTCCTGGAAGCGATTGACGTTACGCCACACGGCATTCTGGTGGTTTGCTTGGCCGGTACAGGCGGACCTTGTTATCAGGGAACGATGATTTTGAGAGATTTTACTATCATCATTTGGTGCGTAGGCCTAGATTCATTGAAACTTGATGATTTCTTAATCTAAGCGATATTTTTCTTTCCGTCAATAGCCGAGTGCCGAGAAATGATTTCTACACTTACTAGAAATGACTTCGGAACCCTCGAAATATCCTTTATTTATGATATGCTAAGAGAAAACATTCAAAAAGGAAAGTCGGGCCGAGGAGATGGGGTTGCAACTTATTCTTGTTTTATTTCCTTTTCTTGGTTCATGAGTAGTTTTTCCGTTGGAAAATTTTTACAATATGCCGATGCAGTACCACGAATAACTTCAGAGAAAAAAAAAAGCGGCAACAAAAAAAGAAAAAGGCTTTAAAACGAGATTAGAAAAGCAACACCATCATGCAATAGTAATTTATTTTCTCTGGAAGCAATCTTGTTGTCCGCACAAGTAAATTGTCACAGTTGCCTGTAATTTAATCACTGATCAAG